>JAGKTI010003897.1:31044-49482 GCA_018397915.1 Birgus latro | reverse complement strand
GAGGAATGGAAGAAGAGTAAAAAAAAAAACAGATCCCTGGTAACACGGGAGCAGATATGGAGCTAGTGGTGCCTGGGAGTATAGCAGAATGGTGTGTCTCACTTTGTAGCTCAAACACCACTTTGGAGATCTCAGCACAGATGGTATGTTTGAATACAAACATTCTACAATTTCACTGCAAGGTTTATTGCCATTGTGGAGCTATGTGCACCCACTGCTTCAGTATTTAATGTCTTGGATGATCCCTTCCTTTAGAAGGCTGGGATAATATCATTTTTAGAATCTGTATGCTTAAATTATAATAATGGCCATATATTTTATTGATTTTTACCATGACAGGGGTGAAATTTTTAATGCCTTAAACTATTTTAATTGATTTTTGGTTGTTCTTTTTTGCATACCTGATGAGAATAGTACAAATTCTCAAAACCAAAAATATGATTAAAAGAAAAAACTTTTTCCAGTAAAATCCTTTTTCCAAAATATTTTCTCAAGTAACTACCATGGTATTAGAGTGCCAAATGTGCTCTTGCTCACATTTTCCTGATGTGTATCCTGGACCATTTGCTAAAGTTTCAGAGGCCTGAGCAATTCCATTTCACACCCAAGATGTCTACACATCCTAGCTCTTCCTGTTCTCATGGAATGCTGCCTTGAGTATCAGCAAGGTCTGATTGCATCCTGTATGGATTTCAAGAAAGCATGTGACTCGGTTAATCAGGAAGTTTGTACGATGGGAATTCCTGCGATTCCATGGGATTCCCTCAAGGATAATCGTAATGATTGCTGGCATGTATTCAAACACTAAGAGTACTATCAAGTGTGGAGCAGGAACATCCAACTTCTTCCCAGTTAGTACTGTTCTGGAATAAGACAGGGATGTGTCCTTGCCCCCACGATTTTTAGTACATGCATGGATTGGGTACTTTGCCAGGTTGTGAGTTGAAGTCATTGTAGCATATCGGTTAGCAGTTTCTGAGTGAATGACCATGACTTTACTGATGATGCAATTTTCCTGGTGGAGTCACTGGAGATGCTACTGAGTTTCCCTGAGGAATTTCAGAAGAGTGCAAAGCCACTGGAATTAAAGGTCTTTTGGGCCAGGTTCAGGCATTTGGAGGCTAGTTGGATGAAGCAGTTCAGTCTGTCCAAGCATGCAATGAAAATATGGAAGTTTTGAAAGATCTTGGTAGTGTGGCAAATAACAGTGGGCCAGACAATGAGATTTCTCATTGCATCAGTCTGGCCTACGAGGTTATTGATTCAATCATCTTGAGTTTTTGGCTTTGCCATAATTTGTTTAGAAGGATGAAAATTCACAGCTTCAAGGCACTGGTGCTCCTTGTCTTGTCCTATGGCTGTGAGATAGACACACTAAACAGTGACTTTTGTACAAAGAGTTTTTGAAGGATCATGAGATATTGCTGGTATAACTGGGTACGTAGTAAGCAACTGCTCTGTGAGGCTGAGCTGAGACGTATTATCCACATAGTATCGGTGCCAACCCCAGTTACGTGGGCATGTGACCCGTTTTCTTGAAACTGACCCTGCCCACAGGGTGATCTCTTAAGAGTATTACCAGTAACCCAGGGTGAAGGAGAACAAGGAGAAGGCCATGGAACTCGTGGCTGGAGCAGATTGACCATTCATTTCGAGAGATATTAAGAGGGGGACGAGTCGCTACCTGGAGGGTAGGCTTGAAGAGACCCGTGTGGTTGGAATTAGAGGCTGAGTGAGGCTATGTGCCCCCATGGTACCCCACTTCTCCCCCCATGGTGATGATGATTTGTGCTTTTTTTTTTTTTTTTAAATGCAAGGAAGAAGGATCCAAAGTCCAGGAGCTCACAAACCATTCCTTCCAAGCAAAAAACAAAAAATACAAAAGAGAGCCAAATTCAAGATCCGTTCATTTCTAGATGCCTGGACACACTGCGTTTGAAAGACTGGAGATCATAGGAAGTAGGAAATGCAGACAGAGAGGAACAGTTCCAGAGTTGACCTGTTGCATAAATGAAGGACTGGGAGTAACGGTTAAGTATTGCATTAGAGAGTTGGACAGAAAAGGAATGAGAGAGTGTTGCTAGACAGGTGTACGTGCCCATTGTAGAGGTGGAGGAATGCAAGCAGACAGTTCAGAGGAGCAGTGACCACTGAAGTAGCAATAGAAAAGAGATAAAGATGCAACAGTGTTGCAAAGAGACAGAGATTGATGGGAGCCAGTAAGAGGAGGAGAGTTAATGAGACAAAAAGCATGTATAGGAACAGATGAAGAATTGCTAATACAGTACAAGGTACTTCATTGTGTTACTGCTAATGGTACTGTAGAGCATTTATTACGTAATTTTCTCAGTTATCAGTATGATTTCTGTACTCCAGAGTTTTTCATTTGCCATAAAGCTGTTGGACCCAGGCATTTCTTACTTAAGAGAGTTTACTGTCCCATTTTCTATGTATTTTTATTATTTTTAATTGGTTTTTCAGTAATAGTGATGCTATCCTTCGATATTATGCTCCCATGACTTGATGTTTTTATCATCAGTCAATCAACTTGGTGTCTCCAGGTGTGAAGGAAGGGGGTAAAAAGTTTGGAAAGATCTGAAAGTTTGTAGACTAGATAGCTATTTATGTAGTACCTTCTGTGTTGTTTATGAGACTACGAATCACTAGAATCTGAATGAACAATGAAGTTACTGTACAGCGAGTGCTCACGTAACACATGATCCCATAGCACGAAACTCACATAACACGGGAGGCAAAATTTGATGTCTAAATATAGTCACAATGCGATATAGACATTACGCAGACGGAGGAAGCTGCCTTTTATATTTTAACACCATATTGCACAGCAAGATAGACATAATGCAGCCAGAGGCCCAAATTTATGGTTCAAACAGTCATAACATGGCACATTAGGGTCATGACGTGGTGGGAACAGACACAACGCAGCCAGTGATAGTCATAGCACGGGTTGCATCAGCCTATGACTTATTGCTATCATGTGTCTGCGTAGGGTGTCGTCACATTCCACTGAGCACTCCTGCTCTGGTTGAGCCTTCACTCTCCCCTTGCTCTGGCTGCACACGTGCTCTGTGTGATCTTTGCTCTTTTTTTTGGCCACGGAACCCCACTCCACCTCCTCTCAGCAAGGTCACAACCTCTTCCATTCAAGGTGAGGAATCCTCCAGTGTTGTATGTAATGAAGTCTTTATTAGGTAGGTAAATGTCCTGGAAAAAAACCCTGAAAATTGACCCAAAATGTGAACTTGAGGCTAGCTTAGGTGCCATGAAACCCGTAACATATAAACATGTGGACCTGTAACTCGAAATTCTCATAAAGCGGGACCTTCCGGGTACAATATTCCCACGTTATGTGAGTGCTCACTGTATTTGCAATAATTAATGTAACACAGTGACAAATTCAGTGCAGTACGTGCACCTCATTTCATTATTACAATACTGTACCTGTGATACACTACCCAAATTGTGAATATTCACTACTTTGCATTCAGAACATGTATCTCACACATACAACACATACCAAAAAAATCCCCTGTTGCACAATGTTGTACGTTAAATCCTGCAGTTAGCAGGAGGAGAAGGTAAGAAACCAATGTCCCTCCTGATTTATGGCTTGGAACCAGTGCAGTAATATCCACCAACTTCTATTCTCAATAGTATGGGCATATGTGTGGGCCATCTTTTTAGGGTGTATTTTAGACATCATTGTGAGTGATTTTTAAAGCAGTAACCAGTGACTGAATTTTTGCTGTAATGACTCTTTAACCACATATTTTACTTATGCTGCAGAATTTTTTGGTTGACAGAGTATGGAATCTAATTTATTATTCAGTACTGTTGGATACTGATAGTGAATGCAGGTATACATAATGATACCAGTAAGTGTATCACATCTTTCTGTGAGACTCAGAAGCCATGGTAAATATAACTTCATGTAATTTCATTTAATGGAACTAGTTAAGCTGAAACTATGCATTTGTTTGAGTGTTGTGGAACAGTGTGAAGTGAGGGGAAGTTTGATGCACTGAGTTGATGGTGAAAATGATGTGGTTTGAAGGTAATTGTATTCTCCTTGCTTAAAATTATGTTAAATATCAGCTAGGTATTGTACACTGATGATGACAGTAACCAAGCGTAGTGCCATCATAACATTTGACAAATAACTTATAATTTTTTGTTAATCTGAATTCCTTAAGACTTCCATGCTAGTCATTATATGATAATACTGTATTTAGTTTTAAGAAACTATTTTTTTTTCTTTCTTTCTTTTAATGCTTCAGTCTTGGCCAGTATACAGTACAATAAAACTTATTAATTTTTTTATTTTTTAAGTCCACAGTAAAACACAGAAAAATTGTTTGTTGGAGTTTCATCGATAACTGTAAGTCAGGATGGCCAGTTTTCCCAGTACAGTACACTGCCAGTTGTATATGAAAAGTAGTAGTTTGGAATTCATCACTGACTTAAAATGAGGATTGCCTGTATACTGTTGCCAGGCGATGTTGGGCATTGCCAATTCAGGTTTCCAGTGGAGAACTTTTTTTTTTTTTTTTTTTCCCCAGCATTAATTACATAACTAACAATCAGGATTATATGTTCAGTACAAGTTTTTGATACTTTACAAACAACACTTCATTCTATTTTGGAATATTGGTTGATGAGATATTATACATTTTAGGATAATTATATGTTTTATTCAGTAGTAAGTCATGTACTGTACAGTACTAATGTATCATTGAACTTATCAGGATCTGGAAAGAATGACAAGCTTTTTAATTATGACAGTCTCATTCCTTGTATTAGTGTTGATTTCAGCAATATTTAACATGACTGATTCTGCAGCAGAGGATGTCTGGGCATCATTTCACATCTGTTTAAGAATTTTGTATGCTTTTGATTTTCATGTCATGTACTAAAGCTAGTCATATGCCTGTGTGATTTATCAGACTTGTTAAGCGTTGCACCTGATACCTGAAATAAAAATATGCCTTCAGTAACGAAAATGTGAGTGGTAAGAACAACTGAGACCAAAGGATTAACAACATTTATCATTTTATATGCATAAGAAACAAACACCCAGTGCCATAGAGGTTAGAAAGATCCAGTTGGAACAATGCCTTTGCCGGGCATGCATGAGATTGATCCCAGAGAAGTAGTTGGATTCCCCCCCTCCTCCTATGTCTCGTACCATTAATTATACCAGACTGTGGTAGTCAGGTAACATCAGGTTACTATACCATGAAATATAATATGAGAGTGACATCTACATGTGCCCCAAGTAACAAGTAATCTTTAAAAAAAAAATAATAATAAAAAAATAAATAAATCCAGTTCCATATTACTCATTTGGGAGCCCTGGAGGGCCCTGCCATTTACAAGATTAATATATTTTGAAATGCCTGAATGCATTGTGTTGGATCAGCTGGATGTCATAAGCAAAGCTGGGCTGAGGAAGATTGTTTTTGAATGGACTACTCATGAACAGTACAGCTGGGGTAAACTTTGTCAAAGCAATTTACTTTTAGTTTCTTTAGTACTGCTTAGGTTTAGTATTCAAAGATGGCAAGAAATACTAAAGCCATTAAGAAAAAAAAAAAACATATTTGCTGGAGCAGTGTATTTAATACAGTTCAGATACTGCATGCAAATGTACATTCCTTGTTATGTTTGTTCTGGCTGAATTTTTATGTATCATATTCATTTTTATTTCATAGATGAGAGAGAGACAGAGAGAGAAATCTGGTGGATCACTTTTCACCAAGACTTTTTTTTTTCTTTTTTCTTTTTTTTTTCATTCCTTGTGCTGACCAAATATATTATTTTATTATTGTTTCACCTGTGGTGTATAAACTGCAGGATTATCTTGCTCAAGGGTGCTAATGATTTAAATTGAAGATAGTGCTCAGCTCTTATATCCTTTAGGAGGGTGTGATCAAACTTCATTATGTAAAGCATGAGGTTGTTGTGAGTGACTGGTTGTTGACAGTTAAAATTTTCAGAACTTGAAATAGAGGGCTTGGGTGATGTTATATATGATTGGGAATTTTATTAAAGTAGGTCTGCACTATAAGCTTATTAAACACTGATACCATTCTGCCAGAGCAGAGTTCACAGAGCTAATGATTTACCTGTAATTTATCTGATACCATTCTGCCAGAGCAGAGTTCACAGAGCTAATGATTTTCCTGTAATTTATGTTAATAATTTGGATGGCTTATTGCCTGTGAGCTAGAACTAAGTTTTCTAAAGCTTGAATGATATGTGAACCATTGTGTGGCCCATTTCACCACATGCTTTCTTGATAGTTCTCATACTGTTGTGCAGTTTATTTCCTGTTTCTGGATCATGCCCACCATTTTTAAAGGGTAATAAAGAGTAATGATAATGATCACGGTAGTAAATGATATTCCATTTTACCTTCTTCCCACGTATGTAAGTTGTGTTAGTAACATGCTATTCACAACAAATTATTTACAGTCTTAGGTGTATGATAACCAACTTATGTTGTTGTTGTTGTGCCTCGAGTTCATCTGAATATGAGCTCGTTGGTGTGTAGGTTGAAGTTGCCATTCTCCTGCAGTCCAGTGTCCTTATTGACAAAAGTGGTACAGTTTGGCAGTTAAACAGTCAACAAATTATTCTAATTATGCTAATGTGCAGAAAACTCCACGTCTTGTGGTTTCATGCATTTTGAAATGGGATATAAGCAACTGCCCTTGGAGTTTGGAAGAGCTCCTGTGGTAAGTTGTTAAATGAGGTCAGTTCACATGACTTTGGCCACCACCTTTGCCTTGATCCTTTTTTACAAGAATGTGTGGTAAAAATTTTAATGTGGAGCAAACTGTTTAGTTGAATTCTGCCAAGATTAAGCACACTGTCAAATACAGTGGAACCCCGGAATTTGTATGCCTCTCTACTCATACAACTCATTTTTCACACAGTTATTTTGTCCAAAAATCATTCCAGTTTTTGTATGGCAACCCGCTATTCGCACTAAGAGGGGTGGCATCATAGGTGCTACTTGGTCACCAGTCCTGCTTTGTCTTCCGCCAGCTACTCATCAGTCTTACAGGTTCCATTAAACTTTATGATAAATTACGTATTTTCGTTAGAAAATTGTACATAATCATGGGCCCTAAGAAGATTAGTGAGTCAGCTGGAGCTAAAAGAAAAGCAGTGAGAACAACAGTTGAGCTGAAAAAAGAACTCAGTTGCAAAATTTGAAAGTGGAACCTGTGTCTCCGATCTTGCCATTCATTATGTCATGGCGAAATCTACCATTTCCTCCATACTAAAGAATGGATTGATGCAAAACATTGTTTCTTATGGAAAAAAATTATTCGATTTTCAAACAATTTGCAGCTCGTACGAATTTCGGAGTTCTGCTGTACTAGCACTGTATATCCACTTCCAGTAAATCAGTTCAAGTAGCAAATAATCCTCTACTGGACCATATGAAGATTATTAGTGTTGTGTATTAAGTCAGTCAGTGCCAGCATCATGTGCAAATTATTGAGACTTTGGAGTTGAATACTTAAGTGGCTTAAGAGCAATGTGTGAGCCAACCTCAGGTGTTTCATGATAGAAACGGGTAGCTTCATAATTTTACTGACAAGCATAGCCTGGCACATGTGAATAAAAAAGGGGAAAGTACAGCTACATTGTACTGTGCACTGTAGAGTTGCATCTTCTAGGTTACAGAGCCTCGTAGTTCTTTGTTGGCCATTAACACAACAGAATCAGCAGCACAATATTTTAACCTCATCATATGAGGGAGTTTGTCCTCAACTAAATAAAACTGTCAGGCTTCAGCCAGAATAAGATAAAATTTGTCCTTATGATAAGGGGTTAATTGAGATCATTTCTTACCTGACCCTCAGTTATCTCTACTAAGATAAGTAAAATAGTTTGACATTAATCAGAATATAATACTAAGCCTTTCCTTGTGTTGAAAGGGTTAAGTGTGCTGAACCTGTGTTGTGCCTCAGTGGTACTACTTGGGTGTCTCCTTGTTGCAGGTTAATTCATTAGGAGTAACTCATAAAATTGTTCAACGACAATCTCATTTGCTTCATTTGCTTCGCCAGATATTCCCAAATTCTGTCAGCACTACTGTATAGTGCTAACTTTACTGTGTGCTCCACCTCCAGTGTAGCTCCTAATGGAGGTATTTTCTGGGAACAGTTCAAGGTGTTCTGGGAGGACCCAGCCCCGCTCCACTGACCACCTAGCTGCCTCACAGTCCCCCCATTCACCCAAACCCAGAACTTTTGCCTCCTTGTTGAAGTGCCGAATCAATCATATTTTCCCCTGAATTATTATGCTTCTAGGGTGTGAGAATGATCCTATGGTACAAAGCAAATAGTCACATGAGAACAAGGTCCTGTGAATTCCATGTTCAATTTAATATACTCCATAAGTTAGGTTTAGTTTGAGTGGTTTCCCCAATTTCACACATCACATGGGAAGGATTGCTACTATAAGTTGTTTTGGCAGGGGGGAACTGACGGAAATGGGGGTGTGGGTGTGTTGGTTGCGGAGAAATAGGTAGAATATGTCATGAATGTTATGAGAGTAAGTGATAGGATATTAGTGGTGAAAATGTTGATCGGTAGGAAAATTATTTCAGTTATATCGGCATATGCTCCACAGGTAGGATTGGATGACACAGAGGATAGATTTTGGGATGATTTAATGCGTGTAGTAAGTGGTATGGGCGATGATGAGGTAGTGATTCTGGGAGGGGATTTGAATGGTCATGTGGGTGAAGCAGCTCAAGATTATGAAGGAGTCCTTGGAGGATGTGCATATGGCGTGAGGAATGTGGAAGGGGAAAGAATACTCGAGTTTGGAGAGGCTATCGACATGATTGTGTGCAACACACATTTTAGAAAGAGAATGAGTCTGTTGATTACATACGAGTCTGGAGGAAATAGCAGTCAGATAGATTATTTTCTGGTCAGGAGGGTTGATAGGAGGTTAGTCAGGGATGTTAAAGTTACAGGAAGCGAGGAGTGTGTGCAGCAGCACAAACTGGTGATTTGTGACATGATGCTTAAGGAACGAATGATGAGAAGAAGGACATACAGTATGTACCTAGGAGGAAAATATGGAAGCTGGGAAACCAATCAGTAAGGGATGCCTTTTATAGTGAGATGAGGAGAGTGGTGGCTGAACAGGGAGCCGTAGATAGAGGCGTTAATGAACAGTATAGAGCCCTTAAGAACAACCTCTTGAGAGTTACCGATGCAATATGCAGTTGGACAAGAGGCCCACCAAGACATAAAGTAACTTGGTGGTGGGATGAGGGTGTAGAAGCCGCAGTTAAGGAGAAAAAAAGGTTTTTCCGGGAATGGAAGAAGGGTGGTAACAGGGAGGAGTACTTGGCTGCCAAGTGCAGGGCTAGAAGAGAGGTATACAGGGTGAAGTCTGAGTCACAGAGACTTTTACTTGATAATCTAAATCATGAGAAAGGAAAAATATGATTTTTAGGGTGGCAAATCAGGTGAAGGGGGATAATCGGGACATTGTTGGTGAGCAGTGTGTGAAGAATGATGAAGGAAGGGTAGTGGTGAACAGTGGGGATATTAAAGATGCATGGAGAGAGCATTATAGCCGGTTCTTGAATGAGGAGTTTGATTGGGATAGGGAAGGTTTGGAGCCAGCAGATCCAGTGTTTGGCCCTTGGCCTTTGATTGACGCTGCTACTGTGAGTGAGGCAGTAGGCAGGATGTGGGTGGGGAAGGCGGCAGGTGTGTCTGGGTTGACTGCCGAAATGTTGAAGGCCTCAGGAGATACTAGGGTGAGGTTAGTCACTGACCTGATAAATATGATTATAAATGAGTGTGTTGTCCCAGATAATTGGCTGAAGAGTGTAATTGTAAATGTGTACAAAGGGAAGGGTGATGCCCTGGAAAGGGGAAATTACAGAGGTATAAAGCTCTTAGATCAGATAATGAAAGTAATAGAGAGAGTTCTAGAAGGTATGATTGGAGAAAGAGTGAATATCGATGAGATGCAGTTTGGGTTTATGCCAGACAGGGGGACCACGCCATATTCATTGTTCGACAGCTTCAGGAAAAATATATTGGAAAGAAAAGGGATTTGTATTTTGTTTTTGTTGATTTGGAAAAGGACTTTGACAGAGTCCCTAGAGAGGTGGTGAAGTGGGCAATGAGAAAGCTAGGGTTGGAAGAGTGGCTGGTTAGGGTGGTTATGGCCATGTACGTGGGTGCTCGCACCCAGGTAAGAGTGAATGGAGTTTTGAGTGATGAGTTGTCCGTGAATGTTGGTGTGCATCAGGGGTCAGTTTTGAGTCCCTTGTTGTTTATCATGGTGCTTGAAGCCCTCTCACGTGACTTCAGAGATGGACTCCCGTGGGAGATGTTGTATGCTGATGATTTGGCGTTGATTGCAGAGAATGAAAAGGAGGCGGAGGAAAGATTTAAGAAGTGGAGAGATGGTATGGGGCACAAGGGCTTAAGGGTAAATGCAGATAAAACAAAAGTGATGATATCTAGGGTTGGTGGCGGTACAATCAGAGGAGAGGGAGAGTGGCCATGTGCAGTTTGCCACAAAGGTGTGGGAAGTAATTCCATCTTGTGCAGTGTTTGTGATAAATGGGTGCACAAGAGATGTAGTGGTATTAGAGGTAGACTGCGAGATAATGCTGATTTNATCAGATAATGAAAGTAATGGAGAGAGTTCTAGAAGGTATGATTAGAGAAAGAGTGAATATCGATGAGATGCAGTTTGGGTTTATGCCAGGCAGGGGGACCACTGATGCCATATTCATTGTTCGACAGCTTCAGGAAAAATATATTGGAAAGAAAAGGGAATTGTATTTTGTTTTTGTTGATTTGGAAAAGGCCTTTGACAGAGTCCCTAGAGAGGTGGTGAAGTGGGCAATGAGAAAGCTAGGGTTGGAAGAGTGGCTGGTTAGGGTGGTTATGGCCATGTACGTGGGTGCTCGCACCCAGGTAAGAGTGAATGGAGTTTTGAGTGATGAGTTTTCCGTGAATGTTGGTGTGCATCAGGGGTCAGTTTTGAGTCCCTTGTTGTTTATCATGGTGCTTGAAGCCCTCTCACGTGACTTCAGAGATGGACTCCCGTGGGAGATGTTGTATGCTGATGATTTGGCGTTGATTGCAGAGAATGAAAAGGAGGCGGAGGAAAGATTTAAGAAGTGGAGAGATGGTATGGGGCACAAGGGCTTAAGGGTAAATGCAGATAAAACAAAAGTGATGATATCTAGGGTTGGTGGCGGTACAATCAGAGGAGAGGGAGAGTGGCCATGTGCAGTTTGCCACAAAGGTGTGGAAAGTAATTCCATCTTGTGTAGTGTTTGTGATAAATAGGTGCACAAGAGATGTAGTGGTATTAGAGGTAGACTGCGAGATAATGCTGATTTCATGTGTGCGGCGTGTCGGGGAGAGCAGGTGGAGATTGTTAGGTGTGAAAGGATTGAACTTGCTGGTGAGTCTCTTGAGTGTGTGGAGGAGTTTTGTTATTTGGGAGACATGTTATGTGCTGGAGGTGGGGCTGGAGTTAGCTCAGTTGCTAGGGTGAGAAGTGGTTGGAAGAAGTTCAGGGAGCTGTTGCCTCTCCTGACATTGAGAGGACTCTCCTTACGTGCTAAGGGGTCTTTGTGTGCAGCATGTGTTAGGAGTGTGATGCTGTATGGTAGTGAGACCTGGGCAGTAAAGGAAGAGGATATTCGGAGGTTTAAACATGCAGAAATTACAATGATTAGGTGGATGTGCAGTGCGTCCCTGCGTGCAAGGCCTGGGGGGGGCTGGATTTATGATGGAAGAGTTGAGAGGTAGGATGGGACTGGAGTGTATTGGTGTTGTGATGAAGAGAGGTAGGCTGAAGTGGTTTGGACATGTGGAGAGGATGGGAGATGATAATTGGGTACAGAGGGTGAGAAGTGTTAATACTGGGGGAGGGGTTGGAAGGGGTAGACCGAGAAGGACATGGGACGAGGTCATTAAGTGTGACTTAAGGGTTAAGGGACTGAACAGGGAGGCTGCCAAAGATCGAGCAGCATGGAGAGCCGCCATTAGGTGACCAAGGCCGACGCATGCAAGCATGTTAGAGCCTTCAAAAACTAAATGAAACGAAACTCAAGTATGACCCTACTACGGTACTTTGTATGTGGACAGTACAGGTATTTATTTTCCCCAACCCATTAGCCATAAATCCATTTAATCACCTGCAGGAATGTCTGTGATCATCCTCACTAGTTGTTTCTCCTTTTTCCTCTGGAGTTTTCTTGTGCCTGTCCCTGGGAACCCCTAAAGCTAGACTTGTGGCTAACCTGCTGATAAAGAGGCATAAAGTACAGTGCTGCATATCATTTCAGAGCTATTTTATATCCACCACTAATTAGTCATATTAAATGGAGTTGCACCATAAAAGCTTGATAAGAAATTGCATCTTTATTTACTCCTTCAGTCTGAGGGGCTTTCCGTAACTGAATTAGATCACCTAGCAATAGTCAGAGGACCTGTCATCATATGGAAGGTGTAAATGGCGATAGCTTCCAACCAGATCATTCCAAGACCTCTCTCTTGAGCAAAGTCATGTCATTTATCAGTGTTCAGAATGAAACTAAAAGCCATCATTTTATTCTAGGGATTGATATTTTGGTTGCATTCATTCTTCACTATGTTTCATCTTTACTTTTCCTTGGGATAAATGAAGTGGGAGATATTTGAGTGTGCCTCATAGATTATGCATTTCATTTTTCTTCTTGCCTAAGGAAAGGCTATGTATGATAGTGAACATCAGCTGAAATTATTTACCACCCATCAGATTTTTTGTCATAGTACAGTGAAGATGGTAACACTAAAAGCCAGTCCCATATTACTCCTTATAGTTGCATTTATGGGGAGGTCTGAGGGTAGGCTACCATAGTTTAAAACCTTTTAGGATAGTTAAACAGCTTACACCTCTGGTAGCATTATATTACTGAAATTTCCATCTGCTTCTTTGAGATTTAAAATGATTTGCAAAGCATCTGACCTTCAAAACAGTTGGTGCCTTGAACCACTATACCACATTGTATATCCCTGTATTACAAAGATTTTGACCCCTTCCAACACAGGTGATCTCTCCCTGTGCTCCCCTTCCCTTTCTTTAGATTTCCACTGGGCTGTTCTTTCTGATATTGTATATAGTGATCACTTTCCTATCAAACTTACTCTAACTACATATTGTCCCGTAATTAGACCCCCTCGATGGTGTTTTCCGAAAGCTGACTGGCCGTCATTTACTTCACTAACTATTCCTTCTGTACCTCCTTCTTCCTTCTCTACTGTTTTAGACATGCTCACCTATTTTTATGTGTTAGTTCTAAGTGCAGCTTTGACTGCGATTCCTAGGTCGTCCCGTCCTTTTGCTTCTAAGTGTGTACCTTGATGGAATTCGGATTGTACTGTGGCTCTCCGTGTTAAACGTGCACGTTGGAAGAGCTACCTACGTAAACGCAACACCCAGTATGAACAGAGTGCACTTCTAATGTTTAAAAAGGCCCGCGCTTCTCTTCGTAGGACAGTTAAACGGGCTAAACGCCATAGCTGGAGATTATACGTTTCCACCATTACTACAAATACACCCATTGCTTCCGTTTGGAAACGTATACGCAAAATAGCCGGTAAACATCTTCCCATGCCTTCCCCTGTCCTCCATCTGGATGGGGAATCAGTCGCAGATGCTCGTTTAGTTGCTAATGGCTTAGGTCTTCATTTTAGTAATGTTAGTAATGGTTCTCATCTCTCACCTGAATTCCATGCCCTTAAAACTGCTACTGAATGTACGCCAGTTGTCTTCCAGCTGTCGTCTAGTCAGTCGTATAATGCGCCTTTCACTCTCCATGAATTGTCCTCAGCCCTTCGTCTTTGTAAGAACACTTGCGAGGGTCCTGATGGCATACACTATAATATGCTCCGTCACCTTTCCCCCCAGGCCCTGGCCCTATTATTAATTATATATAATCGTATCTGGACAGAGGGTGTCTTTCCTCCCTCTTTTCGTAATGCTGTCATTCTCCCATTTCTTAAGCCAGGAAAGCAAGGCCATGCCCCTCAAGATTATCGCCCCATTGCTCTTACTAGTTGTCTTTGCAAATTGTTCGAGCGTATGATAAATCATCGTCTTATGTGGCTCCTAGAATCCAAACAACTTTTGTCCCCTTCACAGTTTGGCTTTCATAAAGCTCGCGGTACCTTAACTCCCCTCCTAAATCTGGAGACATATATCCGCTCAGCTTTTGTCACTCGGCAATCTGTGATCGCAGTGTTCTTTGACCTTGAGAAGGCTTATGACACAGCTTGGCGCTATCATATTTTACGCACAGTTCGATCTTGTGGGATTGATGGTAACCTTGGGGTTTTCTTAAAGAATTTTCTATCATCCCGTTTCTTTAGAGTCTGTGTTCAGCATACTTATTCAGATCCCCTCCCACAATATGAAGGTGTCCCCCAAGGCAGTGTTCTTAGCACTACTCTCTTTTTATTGGCAATTAATGGGATTGT
This sequence comes from Birgus latro, assembly GCA_018397915.1. Classification (NCBI taxonomy): domain Eukaryota; kingdom Metazoa; phylum Arthropoda; class Malacostraca; order Decapoda; family Coenobitidae; genus Birgus; species Birgus latro. Next base: position 34,927 of record JAGKTI010003897.1, on the reverse strand, counting down.
ATCCTGCCTCCCAGTTGGTGTCCGCTCTTCTTTATATGTAGATGATTTTGCAATATATGCCTCAAATTCTGACATCTCTGCCCTTGGTGCTCTCATTCAACGTGCGGTTTCTGCTGCCTCAGAATGGGCTACTTCTCATGGCTTTCGGTACTCTCCTCTTAAGTCTCATGCTATTACTTTTACTCGCTCACATCTTATTTCCCAACCACCTCTTTTTCTCTATGGCTCTCCTCTCCTGTACAAAACCTCTGCTTCCTTTCTTGGCCTTCTTTTCGATTCCCGTCTCACTTGGAAGGATCATATTGCCTCCTTGAAAATCTCAGCGTTGCAACGCCTCCGTCTCTTACAAACTTTGTCTCATGTGTCGTGGGGTGCTGATCGGGCTACTCTCCTTCGGCTCCATATTGTTCTCGTTTTCTCCAAACTTGATTATGCTTGCCAAGTTTATTCTTCCGCTTCAGACACCGTCCTCCAACAACTTGATTCTGTGCATCATCACGGTCTCCGTCTGGCACTTGGCGCTTTTAAATCCTCCCCAGTTGAGAGTCTGTATGCTGAATCAGGAGTTCCATCACTTTTCCGCCGTCGTGCTCTACTTTCTCTTCGTACTTCTGCTAAGTTGCACTGTTTTCCTCATACTCCTTCTCTGCTTCCTCCAGCTCCTGACTTAGACATGTTTTCCAATCCCAGAACCAGACCACCTTTTGCAATTCGAGCTCGTACTCTCCTCTCGCATTCTTCTCTTGCTATTAGTAATGTTTTTTCTTACCGCACATGTCTTTTTCCCCCCTGGCTACTTCCGCGACCTCACATTTGTTCTTCCATTTTCCCCCATTCCAAGTCCAATTCTTCTTCATTCATTCTCCATGCTCGGTTTTCTGACCATCTCTCCCACCATTCCTCTGCAGTTCCTATATACACTGATGGTTCAGAAACCCCGGAGAGTGTTGGCTTCGCGATCCTCTTTCCTGACACCTTTTATCATTTTAGTCTTCCTACCTATGCAAGTGTTCTAACAGCAGAGTTATATGCCCTCTGGTTTGCGTTGCGGTATATTTGTCGTGCCTCCTCTCCCTCATTTGTAATATTCTCTGATTCATATAGTGCGCTATCCCTTCTTCAGTCACCTTCTGCTTCTCATCCTTTAGTCCTTCGTATCTTGGAATGGTTGTTCCGTATCTCCTCTCATCATAAAACAGTCCAGTTCTGTTGGGTTCCAGGACATGTGGGCATCGCGGGCAATGAACGTGCTGATCAGTTGGCTCGCATGGCTGTTGCCAAAGATGCCTCTCCTTCCTTCCTCATTCCAGTCTCTGATTTTCTTCCTGCCCTAATTTCCTTCCTTCAGCACCGGTGGCAGTCTTGCTGGGACTCTATCACTAATAATAAACTACGTGTTGTTAAACCATCTATTTCTCCTTGGCTAACCCCTTACCACCGTAATAGGAGATGGGAGACTGCTTTAGCTCGTCTTAGAATTGGTCATACTAGACTTACCCACTCATATTTGATGTCTGGTGGTCACCCTCCCCTCTGTACGCATTGCAATACCATTCTCTCTATACGTCATATTTTCCTCGACTGTCCTCTTTACACTGTACAGCGACGTATTTCCTTTCCTTTTTTGTCTTCCCTCCAGCGTCCTCCCCTCCTTTCAGATTTTCTCCGAGAATCATCATATTTTTCCTGTCATAATATCATGTCCTTCCTTACCTCTATTGGTCTTCTTTCCGACATCTAGCTCCGTTCCTGACGTCACTAACCCCAAATGTGATGTGATATACTTTTTCCATTGACCCAATTTCTTCACAATGCCGTGTCTGTATTTCCGGCCCGACCAGCATACATAACTTGTAGCCGATGATCTGGCTTTGTGCTGGATTTTGGCACTAGGTACCTATTGTTCTTCTTCTTCCAACACAGGTATGGTTTATCCAGTGTATACCAGAAGGACAAATATTTCGTAGCAAACATTATCAGAGAAGCTGCAGGGATATGAAGCTTGCAATGATAGCACATACTTAAGAACTCAGTTATACTTGGTTTACACAGTGTATAGTGTAAGTGGACAAAGCTTGGAATAGCTCAAAGTACAGAGCTACAAGACTAGAAGCTTTGGGAATCTGATTCTTTATTCAGCAAGAAGATTGGACATGGAAAGCATCAAAACATCTTAATGGGCTAAAATACATTTTTCTCACGTTGCACAAGATTTGTAATGAAACCTTTATTTAACTGAATAATTGAGATTATACAAAATATTTAAGCCAATTTTATAGTCATGCAGACTTCAGGCTGAGAACAGTGTTGTAGTCTTGGATATGGTGATGGTGCTGTATGATAGTCAAGTAGTGCTGCATAGTAGCAAAGGTGCTGAACAGTTAACAGTACTTGTGGTTTAATGAAGTAGCATTGTAGTCAGCTGGATTCTACTTTTTCATCTTCTTTCTCAGCATTGATAGAGACAGAAGTGATGAGCCTGATGGGTTCAGTTCATTTTGATATTTTTAAGATGTGCTATATCATTATTCTGATTAATTTTACTGTACAGTATTGTAATTAACCCCATGCTGTGGAAAGATTGTGATGTTCATACATACATTCCGTAGCTAAACCTGAAATATGAATACGTCATATTGAAGCTTAACATAGTGAACTTATAATGTGGATCTTTGTGTTAGTACAGTATTGTATAAAGCATATGTCATGGTCTTCCTTTATTGATCTGAATATTATTAAAGGTAAGGGCTTGGTACATATACAAGAATGTTGTGATTCTGCACACATGCTTTTAAGCATTTCTAGTCATCTAATCAGTAATTATCTGTGTCACTTCATTCTGTGACATTCCTCAATAAGAAATTACCATAAAATGAACATTTTGAGAATCAGATGTTGTCATTCAGTCTTGGTTAAAAATATGTATTTTATTTTATACTGCTGTAATGCTGTAACATCTTACTCTATGGAATTGATTGAGGAATGCTACTACAGAAGACTTCCTGGTCCCCAAACTTACCCCTATACGTTTACACTTAAAGGTCCGCTTTTACTTTTAGACTAATGGGAGATTGTTTGGCCACTGCAGGCAGTCTTGCTTATACAGGTGGAGGATTGTATTCCTCCTTACTGCTGAAATGTTGAGTTTTTCCAGTTTTGACCTTGAAGATACCAATAAGATATTTTACTTTATATTATTATATGAATGTATTTGACAGCCTGCTTAAGGCCCTTCCTCCTCGTTTCTAAGGTAGTATCACTCCATCCTGAGCAAATTTCATTTGTTCATTCTTCAACAAGGAAGCTGGGTTTCAGAGATTCTGGTGCTCATTAACCTTTTGCATTCTTTTCACATGGGTTCCATTGCTGTAGTGGTAACTGCAGTTTATCATTCTGCCTTGCCTTATCCTCTGGATGTCCTCTTTGATGTTGACCATTCTGGAAAGTAACTAACCACATAAACAAAGAACTCAGTCACAAGAACACAGATATAAAGTATAAGCAAAGACTAACTATGATTCACATCATGTCTTGTTGTTTTACAGGAGGTTTGCACCAGTACAGTACTTAGCAAACCACCCAAAATTTTGCCTACTCTTTGGTTGAAAGTGGCTTGTTTCCTGGTTGCCAAGGCTGCCCTAGGAACAGATTTTGCCAGGTTGATGTATGCTTATTAGTATGGGACCTGAATCCTGGAGTATTAATCTAGACAACCTTGCCCTTCAGGTAGTGTACAGAGCAGCTGTTAGGAGAAGAAGGCCAACTGATCCATGCATGGAACAGTTCTTTTCAACATTAAAAAAAAAAAAAAAAAAAAAAAAATCATTGCAGTATTTTCTGACTTCAAAATCCTTTATGGAACCTGCATTTTGTGTGTGTGTGT
>JAGKTI010003897.1:0-21024 GCA_018397915.1 Birgus latro | reverse complement strand
ATTCTTATGTACCAGGTAATGCAAGTATTTCCTTGCTAATCATCATATTTTTACTTAACTGGATGCACATCATTAGCGGAATATTGTGAATACAGACATTTCATGTAATTTCATTGCATCCATAATCTCTAGAGTACTGTACGAGTATGTGATAGAGCATAATATGGTAGTATATTCAGCTGTTGAAAGATCTTACAGCACTGATAATAATCTGCAATGAGGAACACATCTACATATCATGCACTATACAGTGCTTTCAGTCTAAACAACATTCAAGTTTGTTGAAGAGTTTAGAGATTGGGGACATTATCCTTCATAGTTAAGTGGACCGATCATTCCTTCTTTACTGAGTATTGTTTGGTTTTTATTGAGCAATTTGTCATGAATATTTTACATCAAGCACAAACAGCTGTACATACATGGTTGAGACACATTGTGCACACAGCGTAATATGGTTATACAGTATCAGGGACAAAGCTACCACTCAGGAGAAGTCCAGTGCAAAGCTTTGCATATGCTGTACATTCAGTTGCCAATATCTTGACTGCAGAAATAGAGCACAAAATGTATATTGCTTGCCATGATCTGAAAAGGAAACAGTCAGAAGCACTGCACCTGGAACTGTAACTGTAAAAAAGAATTTTTATGTATAGTGATCTGAGTAATTCATGTACATTTAAGAATTCTTTTACTGTGATCCAGTAACTTGGAATTTTATACACTACGTCAAAAATTTTATCAGCTAGGTAGGCTTGTGAGTTCAGAATGTATAATGTACTTGTAGTTTCTTATAACATGATCCTAATTTCTGGCCAGACAATACTGATAGAGTATTGCTGATGATTACTCACAGACTTAGATGTAACCACCCCTTCTTCAAGTTGTTATGCACTGGTTGTGAGAAAACCATTATTAATGTAGACTAGAGACTGATGTACCTGTTTGCACGCTCCCAAATATTGTGATTACACATGTTGTCTGGATTGTGACTGAAATGGAAATGTTACTCTTATAAATATAGTGGATGGTATATGAATATATGCTATGACTTTTTTTTTAACCCATTTTCTGTGAAAATAGCAGAGCTGACAGGGAACATTATAATTAGTTACTGATTAGTCTAGTGGTAATTGTTGGCAGCTATCATTCACTCGTGTGATGCAGTGATGCCTACTTCTTCACATTTATCAATCTTCTTCTGTGGCTGCCTTTCTCTCTCTCTGTTTCTCCATCCTTCCTCCCTACCATTTCCTTGCTCATTGTTGTCTTTGGGGGGCTTTGGAGATCTCAGTTGGGGCTTGATGTGTGGGGAAGCCATTGCAGGGTACCTTAATGAACTCCGCAGTGTGTGGAAGTTTGGTTGGAAGCTGGATGCTGCATTTGCATCTCCATTCTGTTCTGCCCTCTCCTCTCACCTTAGGTCCATGTTGCTGCCTTAACTAATTTTGCAAGGCCCTTTTATTCTACTGTTGCTTCATTCTTCCTTTTGTCCTCTCCTCTCTATTCTATCTTTGGCTTTAAATGGAGTGGATTTTCCACATTCATCAAAATTCTCATCAATGACCCATAGTAAGTCGCAACAGGAAGATTAGGGTGTGCCTGTGGACTGTTGGTCTGGCCAATTGTAGGAATTATGGTTGTTTGGCACCACCCCGGTGTGTGGACCTCTGTGGAGGTGAAACTGCTGCTGAGCTGCAGCTTTCAGATCCGGGGGTGCTGTTGCTTAGTGGTAAGAGTCTCGGCCAGTAGCCTGTAGCCCATCATTGTGTTGGGAGACTTTGCTCTCCCACATGGTGTTGCTATCCCCTTTGGGGTAGGGCAGGGAATGCATGCATGGAGTGTGGTCCCTATTTGGGCTGTTCATCAGGCCTCCGGACTCCAGGTTCCACCCAAACATTCCTTTCTTTTCAATGGTCATGTTAAGCCTTTTCCTTCACAAAAAAATTATGGAAATTGATTCTGGTTCCCCCTTTCCCACTTCTGCCAATGATATGACCTAGCTCTCAACCCTGGCTTCTCTTCCTGATACTTCTCTGGCTCTTTCCACTGTTTCTCAGCCTGTTTCATCCCGCTTAACTACACCATCTCCCACCTCACAGTCCCTTCCATGTACAACTCTGTCCACCTGTTCATCTTCTATAGCTTTATTTTAACATTATCTGCCTCTGCTCCTTCCTCCGTCTACCTGTCCTGTTTCTTCAGCTTCCTTGTCCCATCCTCATCCTGCTTCCCAACTCACTAACCTTGTCTTGACCACCTCTCTTTTTGGACCCAAGACCTGGTCTCAATACTTTAACATCAGTTCACAAACAGATGACCTCTCGCTTCACTTCTCATGGTTACGACAGATAGGCTCAAACATTACATTTTCTGTATGCCCAATGACTCTCGTCTCCTCAAAGTACAAAACGCAGCTCAAGTGGAAGTCACATCTTTATTTTGCCTTTCAGGCAATCCAATCTCAGTCTCTTCAGATGCACAATTAATTTCAGCCACAGGCACTGTCCGTCTTCACTCTTTCTTGTCTTTTGGCAATATAAACTGTACTGACTGCTCAGAAGATATCAGACTCATTCTTTATGAACAAAGGCACCAGATTCTTTTGGTTCACTGTTACACAATTCCTCCCTGTGGATGCTGCCCACAACCAGCCAACATTGCCAAAACTGTATTTAAATCTTGAGATCTTTCCTCCTTCATTATCATCAGAGGCACAGTCCTCCCTGTTAATAAAACAGTAGATTCCTCCCCCTTGTCAATGCAGTTCCTGTTGGCGTTTAGGCCATCCAGCAAAATACTGTTGATCACAGGCTGTTTGCCCCTGCTCTTCACAAGCTGGCAACTCTGCATCCACATGTGTATCAACCTCCCATCCCTGCCTGAACTGTGGGAAGCATCATACCGTCTCTTACAGAAAATGGCCTACTGTACTTATATTTTTAAGGTCGAAGTGTCCCATATCCAATGAAAAACAAGGCTAACCCTCCAAGAAGCTCGTCAACGAGCATGTTGCTTGGGGCACTCCCCTGGCATCTCATATGCACACATGGCCTGACCCACTCCTATATCACAGGTTTCCAGCTCATCCAGTGTCTCTGCTTCTGTACTTCGCTCAAATACTTTTGCTGCTCTTGCCTTTCTGCCTGATTCCTCTTCCTCTTTTCCCTCTTTTGTTAGTTCTGCTCCCTCTGCCCCCCCTCCTTCCCATATAGTATACAATAATCCCTCGATTATCCGATGTAATAAAGCCAAAGACATGTCCGGCTAGTCTCTCCATCCGGATAATGGACTTCTCCCCTCGCCCCCATCCGCACATAACCTTAACTTTGAAAACCAATGTAAAAGGCCACTACAGTACATCATACAACACTTGTTCCTGTTGTTTAACAGTACTCTATCTCATCAATCAGACTAAAAATGCAGTTGGCACACAAAACATAATGGTAAAATAGAATGAAGTCATGGTAAAATAGAATAAAATGGTACAGTACAGTAAGCTGGAATAAAATATCAACACTCGCAATTCGACCACCCCACATCAATCTTACCCAGGATTTCTCGCATCTAAAGAGTCAGCACTACCTCTTCCTTTTTCCTGGTAAAGGGGTCATCATCACACGCCCTAGGAAGATGCATGCAAGTAATAGCAAGACCTGAAGCAGGAAGGGTACAACCACAAAAACAGCCATGTGCATTTCTGTAACAAATGTTTACTACACAATCGCCGTGTGGGAACTAAGACCGAATGAGGGGGCCTCTAGCGGATGCTGGGTAAACTACCCACCTGGACACGGCAGCGCCACTGGGCTATATTGCCACCCAGCCAGACGTGAAAATGTTCATGCAGTCATAATTTCCACCCGGATGCAAGCATTTTGTCTGGATATGATGGAAAAATGTACAAATAATGGTTTTGAACAGCCAGATCACAGCGCCCTGGTACTGGATTGTTCAGTTAGTAGCCGTCCAGGTAATAGAGAGATTACTGTACTCCAGTTCTTCTCCTTCATCATCTCCTTGAGCTAACAAACAAATGTGCTGTTGTATCCCCTTCATCTCATATTCCTGGTTTCTCTCCCCCTTCCTCTACTGCCCAGTCTATCCAAAGTTCCCCTTGCTCCAAATAAGAATGCTGTAATGCTATGTCACCAGCTGTCACTCAACCTTTGTCCTTTCCTATGGAGGCAAAATCCTTGCAAAATATCAAGCATCTTCACTGTACCTCGTCTTTGCCTTCCCTTGTCAGTGCAGAAATACATTCCTGGATCCCCCTCCTCCCCTTTCCCAGTCCCTCCAACTCCCATTCCTCCTGTCTCTCCTGAACTTTCCTCTCCCATTCTTTCTGCCTCTCCTGCGCTTCCTCTTCCCCTCTCTTCTGTCTCCCATTCTTTCTTTGTCCAGCCACCCGCATCCTGTATGATCATTACACCCTCCCCAGCTTCTCCGATCTTTTCTGTTCTTGATGTATCCATGCCCCCTGGATACTCTCTCCCTCAGTGCTGTAGACAGTCTCTGCACTTCTCCTACATTTGATTCTCCATAGTCATGGCACTTCTTCACTGGAATATTAGAGGCTTCCATACCCACTATACAGACCTTTTTTTCTTATTTTCTCCCATAATCCTCTTCCTCTCTTCAAGAAACCTTTCTTCATATGTCCGGTTCCTGTTCCTGGCTATACTTTTCTTAGATACCCTCCTTCATATGAAACCTCCCTCCTTATCTGCAGTGATGTCTCCTTTGAACCTCTTTATATTTCTTCTTCTGTCCCTCATACCTCTTCTCATGTCTTTCTCCCACAGTGGATCACTGTTAGCTCACTCTGCTTCTCTCCCATCCCTCTTGATATTCCTAACTTTGTCTCATTCCTTCATTCCCTTCCTCCTCCGATTTTTCTTCTTGTAACTTCAGTTGCCCGCTTTCCCTGTGGGGTGATTCTTTGATCACCACTAGAGGACACTGATTAGAACAGTTTCTTCTCGATTTCCTTTTATCCTTAACACTGGCACCCCTACTCACTTTGATCTCCATACTGATTCCTTCTCTTCTTTGGCTCTATCCCTTTGCTCACCTTCCGTTTCTCTCAATTTTCATTGTTCAGTATTAGAAGACTAAAATGCCCCCTCTGACGGGAGAACCAGGGAAGGATGTCGCAACCCCCACCCTAGGAGGAGACCACGGAAGGGATGTGTCGACACCCACCCTAGGAGACCACAGGGAGGCAGGTAGAGAGCATAAAGATTCAGACAAAGAGGGGCTCATGTCCTTGACTACCTTACATCCCTCTCGCACTCAACCCACGACCCACCAAGACTGCAGTTCCAGTCCTTTACTCTCCAGGCGAGACAGCCCTCACCAGATTCGGGGTGGGACTACCTCCTTAGTCCCAGGCAGCACCGCGACACAGGCCACTGTCTGTGTCGGGTACAAGGCAGAGCAGGCCACCATCCGCTCCTCAGCCGTTAACCCCCTTCTGGACCACGACGCAGGCCACCATGTGTCAGGCAAGAGGTAGAGCAGTCCACTCCTCACCTGCAGTCACCTCTAGGGCAGCACCGCGACACAGGCCACTGTCCATGTTGAGTATGAGGCAGAGCAGGTCATCATCCGCTTCTCACCTGCACCCTCCTGTAGGGCTGCGACACAGGCCACCGGTTGCTCCTCACCTACAGGCCAGCGCATGAACAGCGCCGCGACACAGGCCACCGTCCGTGTCGGGTACAAGGCAGAACAGGCCACCGTCCGCTCCTCAACTGTTACCTGCGGCGGCACCGCGGCACAGGCCACTGGGAAGGGAGGATCGGCCACCGTCCATCCTCTGGCCGTCCCCTCCACATGGAGCAAGACCACGACACAGCCCACCGTCCGTGTCCAGCAGGGTGAACAGGCCACCATCCGTTCACCTCCTGCAGTCCTTGGGACTAAAGGAACCGCCATGTTGGCCACCGTTTGCGTGAAGAGGGCAGAGCAGTCCACCCTCCGCTCCCTATCCTCTACCCCTAGGGCGTTCCCTAAGAAGGACGTCCCTGGCTCGGCCCACCACCATTCCTGTGGCCGAGCGGGACTTACTTTCTCTCCCCACAGAGGTGAACCCCTGGAGGAGCTGCAGCTGGAGGATTTCTGGAGAGACCTGTGGACAGCCTGGGGATCCACGCCCAGCAGCCGGCGCCCCGACGAAATCCCTGACTGTCGGACTCCTGATGGAAGGGCCACCACAGACCACCCCTGATGGCAACCCTATCAAAGGAAAGAAACAGCCCACAGTCTCCCAAGGGCGTCCCCAGGACCCAGGGGCATGACCTCTCCAGCCCCAGCAGCCAGAACTCTGCCTCCCGGAGTAGGCGCCGGCTAGAGCACCTGCTCGCCTTATTCGGCCCGAGCCCTGAGAGCCAAACCTCACGACGAGGCACCGACAGGAAAGGGCCTCTCTCTACTCTGCCCAGCAGTCGAGCCCAGACAACCCCGCCCCTGGCGAGAGTCCCGTGTTGACTACAGGAAGAAGACTGTCCCAGGACTCCCCCCACACCTGGCAGCCACCTGTAAGCAGCCCAGATAGCCCAGTTGCCCAGTCCCAAGTCTTCTAGTCTGACCTGTGCTTTGTACCTAAATAGTGTATTGTGAAATATCGTATCTGTGTCTAGTCAGTGTTGTAATTAAGGTAATACACGTGCAAGGATGGTTCATCCTAGTTTTTATCCCCTGTTCCTTTAGTTGTATGCACTAGACACGGTCTTGAAAAGAACCCTAGAACAGTCGCTCGTGATCAAGTGACAAGGAGTGGAACCTCGAACATGCAGCATAACAAAATCTTTTTAGTGATCACTTCCATGTCAAACTCTCTGTTGTCTCTTTACTGTCCTCTCTCGTTCACCCCTTTGGCAGGTCCATGCTGCTGACTGGCAGTTACCTTCTTCCTTTACAGTGCCCCCTCTTCTTCCTCTTTCGTCTCCACAAGATACTTTGTCCTTCTTCCTTGTCCTGGTTTTAAGTGCTGCTGTCATGGCCATTCCCTGTGATACACGACCATTTAATGCCAAACGTGCTCGTTGGTGGACTCCTACTTGTTCACGATCCTTTCGTGTGAAATGTGCCGCCTGGAAAAGTTTTCATCATAAACAGTCCACCTCTAATTGGATTCATAGCCTCCTCATATTTTGCTAAGCATCCGCCGCCTTCCGTCGTACCATCCAGCAGGCTAAACGTTCTACAGTAGTTGGAGAGACTTAATGCTGTTATAACTCTGGCATTCATTTCATTTAACATCAACAGATTACTGAGCTATTTAAACATTAGTACAATATAGCGTTGTCAGTTTATTTATACAGTTATACAGTAACTTCCTTTCACTTTTATGTGTCAGGTCAGACACTGTTCTGCTACTGGTACCATGTAATCCAGTACTACCTGTTTCATGGTAGGATCGTGAGCAACTAAACTGGCACCTCCACTGGCCTAGGCCAGTGAGGAAGGTGACTAAACACCCTGCAAGATGAAAAACAAGACTTGTTAAAAGGCAGATGAGCAATTTATGCCAACGGCCATCATGTAGGGTAGGTGCAGTCCATTAGCTTTGGTTGGCAATCCACTTAGGAAAAAGAAAACTCTGAGGTAAAACCTGGATAGCCATAGTCAGGGATTCCACGCCCCTGTCTATAAGTTAATGGTGAGCACTCTACTGACAGAGAGGTTTGGATGGGGTTTGCATCCCTTCCCTGTAAAAAATACAGCCTCGTGTGAAACAAGTGAAGGAAGAGGGATAGGGATCAGTGAGTGTGTTGCCTGACCCTGACCCAGTTTTGCCGGGGGTTCCTCCCTCAGGTGCCGGCCTGGTAGGGCTTTTTGGGCCCTGTCGTGCTGGCGCCCACCATGATGGTTGCTGGGTAAAGCTTACGGGACCCCAGCAACCGGATGATGGGGGGGAACCCCCTAGCCCAGACCCTGCTTTTGATTCAGGTCGTGGTGATGCAGAGGACGCGCGAGCCCAAGGCTCCAAGTGCTGGTTTTACCTTCGGAAGACGCTGTGGGTGGGCGCTTCAAATGTTCTAAGCCTTTCAAAGGATGATCGACTGCCTTGTTGTCACGAGAAATGGGGAAATTGGGGGTCGGCATAGCTGCACTCTATAATGTGCGGCGACCTTGGCATGATGAGATCAGTAGTGATGGTTACGCAGGTCTGGCTGTTGATGATGGTGTTTATCTTGTTCTATCTGCCTCTCCTGCGCTTCCTCTTCCCCTCTCTTCTGTCTCCCACTCTTTCTTTGTCCAGCCGCCCGCATCCTGTATGATCATTACGCCCTCCCCAGCTTCTCCAATATTTTCTGTTCTTGATGTACCCATGCCCCCTGGATACTTTCTCCCTCAGTGCTGTAGACAGTCTCTGCACTTCTACATTTGATTCTCCATAGTCATGGCACTTCTTCACTGGAATATTAGAGGCTTCCATACCCACTGTATGGACCTTTTTTTTCTTATTTTCTCCCATAATCCTCCTCTTATCTCTCTTCAAGAAACCTTTCTTCATATGTCCAGTTCCTGTTCCTGGCTATACTTTTCTTAGATACCCTCCTTCATATGAAACCTCCCTCCTTATCTGCAGTGATGTCTCCTTTGAACCTCTTTATATTTCTTCTTCTGTCCCTCATACCTCTTCTCATGTCTTTCTCCCACAGTGGATCACTGTTAGCTCACTCTGCTTCTCTCCCATCCCTCTTGATTTTCCTAACTTTGTCTCATTCCTTCATTCCTTTCCTCCTCCGATTTTTCTTCTTGGTAACTTCAGTTGCCCGCTTTCCCTGTGGGGTGACTCTTTGATCACCACTAGAGGACACTGATTAGAACAGTTTCTTCTCGAGTTCCTTTTATCCTTAATACTGGCACCCCTACTCACTTTGATCTCATACTGATTCCCTCTCTTGTTTGGCTCTGTCCCTTTGCTCACCTTCCGTTTCTCTCAGTTTTCATTGTTCAGTATTAGAAGACTAAAATGCCCCCTCTGACGGGAGAACCAGGGAGGGATGTCGCAACCCCCACCCTAGGAGGAGACCACGGGAAGGGAGATGTCGACACCCACCCTAGGAGACCACAGGGAGGCAGGTAGAGAGCATAAAGGTTCAGACAAAGAGGGGCTCACGTCCTTGACTACCTTACATCCCTCTCGCACTCAACCCACGACCCACCAAGACTGCAGTTCCAGTCCTTTACTCTCCAGCCGAGACAGCCCTCACCAGGTTTGGGGTGGGACTACCTCCTTAGTCCCAGGCAGCGCTGCGACACAGGCCACTTTCTGTATAGGGTACGAGGCAGAGCAGGCCACCGTCCGCTCCTCAGCTGTTAACCCCCTTCTGGAACGCGACACAGGCCACCGTGTGTCGGGCAAGAGGCAGAGCAGTCCACTCCTCACCTGCAGTCACCTCTAGGGCAGCACTGCGACACAGGCCACCGTTCATGTCGAGCATGAGGCAGAGCAGGTCATCATCCGCTTCTCACCTGCACCCTCCTGTAGGACTGCGACACAGGCCACCGGTTGCTCCTCACCTACAGGCAAGCGCATGAACAGTGCCGCGGCACAGGCCACCGTCCGTGTCGGGTACAAGGCAGAACAGGCCACCGTCCGCTCCTCAACTGTTACCTGCGGCAGCACCGCGGTACAGGCCACTGTCCATACTGGGAAGGGAGGATCGGCCACTGTCCGTCCTCTGGCCGTCCCCTCCACATGGAGCAAGACCACGGCACAGCCCACCATCCGTGTCCAGCATAGGTGACATAGAGGATGGATGTCTGCGGTGTCTCCCGGAGGAGGCAGAGGAGGTGAGGCGTCCCATGGATGCACTGGTGCTTCCCATGGGCAGGGGTCCAGGTTACTCGGCATATCTTCATCTCTGGTGGTGGTGAGTGGCTGATGTTTCCTGGCTGAATGCTGGCGACAGGTGATGTGACCTGGTTTTTATGTGGTCACTGAGAGCAGGTACAGATCCTTTCCCTGGGGGGTTGGGTTGGTGGAAATTTCCATTGTGCTTTGTGTATCCTTAGTGTTATTGGGGATGTGTGGGGGTGGGGGGTGTTTGGTGATGTTGGGGGTGTGGGTGAGGGTGTGGTCGTGTATATGGCTGGTGGGTGGGGTTATGGTGGTGGTGAGGACGGGTGTGGGTGGTGAGGAGGTAGGGCCATGTGGTGTGGTGGCTGGGCGTGGGTGGATGGTTGATGGTTTGGGTGGTGGAGTCCGGGTGTTCAGGGGTGAAGTGGTGGTTGTGAGGGATGAGGAGCTGGTGTGTGGTCTGGTGTAGGTCGTGGTTGTGGAGTGTGGGGAAGAAGACTATGTGGGTGTAGGGGTGGCGGCGGGGTGCGTGCAGCATCGGAGACGTGGTGGGGTGGCCGGGGGTGGGCTGGGGGTCCCCTGGTTAGGTAGCTGGGCCTGCGATGGTGGTGTGGTGGCAGGAGGTGAGGTGTTGTGAGGTCACCCGGAGTGCATTGGGGGTCTTTGGGGATTGGGAGGAATGGGGGGAAGGTGGGGTGGGGGAGGTGACTGTGGAAGAACTGGGTGAGGATGAGGATAAGGAGGGCGTGAAATAGCAGGTGTATGAGTCAGATGTGGGATCTGGGGTGGCGGTTGGTGGTGAAGTGACGTGGCGGTCGGGGGATGAGTGTGACGTGGTCGGGAGGTGTCGGTTGCGAATGGGCACACATGGCGGTTACGGTATGTGCACTGGGTGTTATGATACTGGATGGTCATTTGATGGGGGTTGGGGACATTGGTGATGGTGTTGGGCCCTACGAACCATGGTAAGATCATTTTTGGGGTCGGTAATTTACCCACTACTACCGAGTGCCCTGGTTTGTAGGGGGTTGGATGGGATGATGTCGGGTCGCAGGTCCTGGTGCTTTTGTAAGTGGTGTAGTCGTCTCATGAGGTGGTGAAAGGGGTCGGACGTGGGGATGTGAAGGGGGGGCTGGAGGTGATCTCATAGGGGTAAGAGGAAGGGGGTCTCTCCAAACACCCCTTCATGGGGGGTGATGCCATCGTCTCGGGGGCAGGTATTAATTCCCCAGTGTACGATTTTTACGTGCAGCGGCCAGTCTTCGCTTTTGTTTCTTCCATTCGCCCCCGCACCTGGTTGAGAAGGGTACAGTGGCTTCTCTCGCATATTCCATTCCCTTGGGGCCAGCAAGGAGAGGAGTGAGAGATTCAATAGCCGAAGATGGTGGCGAGTTTTTCCCATATCTTGCTGGTAAATTCTACGGCGTTGTCTGAGTGCAGGGCTTGAGGGATGCCAAAGTTGGGGAAGATGTGGCAGGCGAGGGCGTCAGACACGGCAACGGTGTGGCGTTCTTTGGCTGGGTAGGTGATTAGGAATTTTGAGTAAGTGTCCTCAAAGGTGATGATAGACTTGTAGCCGGCTTTAGGTGGTAGGGGGCCGATTACATCTACGGACAACAGTTGCCATGCTTTGTGGGCGGTGATGTTCCCTGATAGACCAGGTGTACGGGTGATGTCCTTGCCTAGCGCACAGGCCCGGCAGGCCTGAGTAACTTGTTTGGGTAGGTTGGAGGGGCCGGGCGTCCAATAGCTATTGTTGAATACCCGCAGTAGTTTCTTGGTGCCGAGATGAATGCCATTGTCTGAGTGCAGGTGGGTCATGGCGTCGAGGGCAGTGTCAGGGTCGAGCACTGTGTGTCTGGACTGGGTGAACAGGTGATTGCCATGTTGGTGGAGCTTAGAGAATACCTGGGGCGGTATCCAGTGGGGTCGATCTTTGTTCTGCCACTGGTGTGGGAGGTTCGAGGCAGCGCTGATGGAGCTGATTGGTAGTTGGGATAAGGCATTGGCGCTGGTGTGTAATTTGCCAGGTCGATAGGAGATCAAGTAGTTGAACTCCTTGAGGGTCTCTCTCCACCTGATCAGCTGGGCGTTGTGGGTGTGGGAATGGCATAGCCATTGCAGTGACTGGTGGTCAGTTATAATGGTGATATATGTGCCTGAGAGTTATGCTCGGAAGTGCTCCAGTGCCCATTTGATGCCTAGGCATTCTTGTTTGGTGGCAGAGTAGTTTTTCTCGGCTTGGTTGAGGGTGTGGCTGGCGCAGGCAATGATGTGCTCCTGCCCTTCTTGGACCTGGGTGAGGACTGCGCCGATCGTCACTAGAGACATGTCGGTGTATAGGCGGAAGAGGAGTGTGTAGTCGGGGAATGAGATGATCGGAGTGGTGATGAGTTTGGGTTTGAGGGTGTGGAATGCTGTGACCCGATCATTGGTCCAGGTGAAGGGCTTGCCCTTTTTAGTCATGTCATGGAGCGGCTTTGTGATGTTGGCAAACCCTTTCACAAAGCACCGGTAGTAAGTAATCCCTCCAATATCCGACGTAATAGAGCCAAAGGCATGTCCGGATATTGGTTTTGTCCGGATATTGGTCCTGAAGCTCCAGCACTGGTTTTTCATGACCCTAACCTAACCTGACCTAAATCAGAAAACTACCTTCCTACCTCCCTAGTGGTCATGTATAGCACTTATTTAGGTCCCTTTTCACATAAATAATGCATACATAGCATGAATTTATTGAATTTTAACCAAAAAATGATGATTTAGGGGTGAGTGAGTCATAGGAGCTCAGAACTTGCCAGCATAGTATAAGTAAGTATCGGACATGGAAATCATCTTTTCTCACATTTTATGCACTAAATTATTGGATACAAAGCATCAAATACAGTAAATGATGTTAACTGCTACCAGAAAAATGGTTAGGTTAGATTAAGTTAGGTTAGGTTTAGTTAGGTTAGGTTAGGTTATGACCGGACATGAAATTCACTGCTTCAACCTTTTTCATAGCTGGTGCACTTAATAATCATGCATGAAAGAATTAAATTAAAAGCAGGAAATTATGATTAACACAATGTTTGGTTAGGTTAGGTTAGGACTGGACATGAAATTCACTGCTTCAACCTTTTTTCTAGCTGTTTTACTTAAGAACCATGCACGGAAAAATTAAAAAGCAAGCAGGAAATTATGATTAACATTTAGGGTAATTTTTTAAAACATGTACAGCATGATGAAAACAGGTTAGGCATGAAAATCTTTATGGTAACCATAGGTTAGATTAGGTTAGGACCGGACATGAAATTAACTGCTTCAACCTTTTTTCTATCTGTTTTACTTAAGAACCATGCATGGATAAATTAAATTGCAAGCAGGATATTATGATTAACATTTAGGGTAACTTCTTAACACATTAACAGCATCATGAAAACAGGTTAGGCATGAAAATCTTTTTGGTAACCATAGGTTAGGTTAGGTTAGGACCGGACATGAAATTAACTGCTTCAACCTTTTTTCTAGCTGTTTTACTTAAGAACCATGCATGGATAAATTAAATTGCAAGCAGGAAATTATGATTAACATTTAGGGTAACTTCTTAACACATTAACAGCATGATGAAAACAGGTTAGGCATGAAAATCTTTATGGTAACCATAGGTTAGGTTAGGTTAGGACCGGACATGAGATTAACTGCTTCAACCTGGATAAATTAAATTGCAAGCAGGAAATTATGATTAACATTTAGGGTAACTTCTTAACACATTAACAGCATCATGAAAACAGGTTAGGCATGAAAATCTTTATGGTAACCATAGGTTAGGATAGGTTAGGACCGGACATGAGATTAACTGCTTCAGTCTTTTTTCTAGCTGTTTTACTTAAGAACCATGCATGGAAAAATTAAATAGCAAGCAGGAAATTATGATTAACATTTCCGGTAATTTTTAACACATGTACAGCATGATGAAAACAAGTTAGGCATGAAAATCTTTATGGTAACCATAGGTTAGGTTAGGTTAGGTTAGGACCGGACATGAAATTCACTGCTTCAACCTTTTTTCTAGCTGTTTTGCTTAAGAACCATGCATGGAAAAATTAAATAGCAAGCAGGAAATTATGATTAACATTTTCGGTAATTTTTTAACACATGTACAGCATGATGAAAACACGTTAGGCATGAAGTTAGGGTACTTACGAACAAAAAGCGGCCGTCCTGATGTAATAACCCACTCTATCATCTCAGACTCAGACAGGAAGACGTTGCACCTGACACACCTTTCCACTTGAGAATCACCAGCACTTCTCACCAACACTTTCACCAAGGTTTTTTTTTTATAACTGGAATAACATCACTTCACTGCACTGTACACAACAGTAAATTCCCGTGCGGTCTAGTGACGATCCATGGAGCCTTGTGAACTTCTCAGCAGCAGCTTTCAGCTCCGTTCCACGTACCAACACACCAGCAGCACGTTGTTGTCGATACGAAATCAACGTGGAGCGGTCGATGTCTGCATACTTAGGAGTAAACATCACCTTCCTCTGAACGTTTCGTCTGGTCTTCGATGCGAAATCAGCCGTGTACTGCTGTAGTTTGTCTCGGGACTTCTTGATATCAAACAAGGTGGAGCGAGGGAGGTTGAACTCATGTAAGATGCGCCCTGTTGACCAGCCGGCGTCCACCTTGTCCAATATCTGCCTCTTCTTCTCCAGAGTTAGAACCACTTTCTTCCTCTTCTCAGGAGGCGGGGCCATCATCATACACATGATGAAGAAGGTGAAGGGCAGTATCAAGCACTGTAGGAGGTCGGGTATCACCACAAAAGCAATCACTTCGGCCGCCATTTTTGGAGTTGTTCACGAGGAAGGAGGGGAGTGGGTAATGGCGACCGATAGTGGCGTCACGAGTGTAAACAGAGGGGATCGGCGCGCACGGGAAATTGAAACTGACGCGGTCCCAAAAAATCGAAAATTAATCGATTTTTTTTCGGATTTTTTTTTCATTTTGGGGGTTGGGCAGCCCAGAATGTCCGGTTAGTGAGTATGTCCGGTTATTGGACGTCCGGATATTAGAGGGATTACTGTAGTAAGATGTGAGCCCGAGAAAGGCGCATACTTTGTGGACGTCTCGTGGTAGGGGGAGATCTGCAATAGCACGCTGCATGTAAAGGTCGGATGCTATTCCTTCCTTTGAGATGATTTGCCCCAGGAAGGAGACGGACCGTTCAGACAGGACGCACTTTGATGGCCTGAGCTTAAGCCCCACCTGGCGGCTGTGCAGGAAGACTTGCTTGAGGCGGTCAGTTCAGGTTCGGCTGAAAATGAATCCAGATATGCCAGGCAGATTTCCCAGGTGAGACTGCTGAGGACTGACTCCATTAGTCAGGAAAACGTAGTGGGGGCGTTGCAGAGTCCGAATGGGAGGACATTGAATTCATATTGTTTCCCGTTACTGGTTGAGATGGCTGTTTTTCCTCTGTGCTCCGGATTTTTTTTTTTTTATGCAAGGAAGAGGGAACCAAAGGCCACAGGCCTGCATACTGTTCCTTCCAAGAAAAAGCAAAAACAATACAAAAGAGAGCCAAATTCAAGATCCGTTCATTTCGAGATGCCTGGACACACTGCGTTTGAAAGACTGGAGATCATAGGAAGTAGGAAATACAGACAGAGGAAGACAGTTCCAGAGTTGACCAGTTGCATAAATGAAGGACTGGGAGTAACGGTTAACTCTTGCATTAGAGAGCTGGACAGAAAAGGGATGAGAGTTTGTTGCTAGACGGGTACTACGTGCCCGTCATAGAGGTGGAGGGATGCAAGCAGACAGTTCAGAGGAACAGTGACCATTGAAGTAGCGATAGAAGAGAGATAAAGATGCAACAGTGCGGCAGAGACAAAGGCTGAAGGGAATCAGTAAGAGGAGGAGAGTTAATGAGATGAAAAGCCTTTGACTCCACCCTATTGAGAAGAGCTGCATGTGGGGAGCCTCCCCACACATGAGAGTTGTACTCCATACACGGGCGAATAAAACCATGTGTACAAGGTCAACAACTGTGCAGGGGTAAAGAAAGTTCGGAATCGGCTTAGCACACCCAATCTCTTGGGAGCAGATTTCACGAGAGATGTAATATGTTCTCTCCAAGACAAATCCCGAGAGAATGAAACCCCAAGCATGTTCAAGGATGATGCAGGACTGAACTAGACATTATTAAACATTAGTGGGTAATCCTGAGGAAGATTTAGTCGGGTTGATAAGTGTAAGAACTGAGTTTTTGATGCATTAAAAATAACAAGATTATTTTTACCCTAATCAGAGATACGAGCCAAGTCAGACATTAGGTGTGCTATAGCCTCATCCCTTTTTTGTTGAAGTAACTGCTGAGATGGACGTTGCGGAATCCGAATGGAAAGGTGAAGGGTGGAATCATCAGCATATGAGTGGATAGGGTTAGATGTACAGCTTAGAAGGTCATTGATGAATAAAAGGGAGAGAGTTGGTGATAGGACAGAGCCCTGAGGAACACCACTGTTGATAGGTCTAGAAGAACGATGGCCGTCTACAACAGCAGCTATAGAACGACCAGAAAGGGAGCTAGAGATGAAGGCACAGATAGAAGGATAGAAACCGTAGGAGGGCAGTTTGGAAATTAAAGATTTATGCCAGACTCGATCGAAAGCCTTTGAGATGTCAAGTGCAATGGCAAAGCTTTCGCCAAAGTCCCGAAAGGAGGATGACCAGGAGTCTGAAAGGTAGGTGAGAAGATCGCCAGTGGAGCGTCCCTGACGGAACCCATACTGACTATCAGAAAGAAGGTTGTGACAGGAAAGATGCTTTAAAATTTTTCTGTTAAGAATTGACTCGAAAACTTTTGAGACACAGGCTATTAAAGCAATTGGACGATAGTTAGAGGGTTGGGAATGGTCACCCTTCTTTGGGACTGGCTGAATGAGAGCAGACTTCCAGCAAGAAGGAAAGGTACAAGTTGATAGACAAAGGCGAAAGAGTTTACCTAGGCAGGGTGTAAGCACAGAAACACAGTTTTTGAGGACAACAGGAGGGACTCCATCAGGCCCATATGCCTTGTTAGTATTGAGGCCAGTGATGGCAGAAAATACATCAGCTGAAGAAATTTTAATGTCAGTCAAGAGGAAGTCAGAGGGGGGAAGTGATGGAGGAATAGCACTGGAATCGTCTAAGGTGGACTTGGCAGTATCCTGATTGTAGGTCCAAGGTGCAGAACCAGGATACTCCATACAGGGAGGCAAGGAAATTGTCTATCTTGGGTAGGGGGGTGGCGTCCTTTTTGGTCACGTCGTTCAGTCGTCAATAATTCACACAGAAGCGAATGGTGCTGTCTTTCTTTTTGACCAGAATGACTAGAGAGGACCACGGGCTGGTGGAGGGTGATATGACACAAGCATCAAGCATTTCCTGGACCTGCCAGTCTTCCTCAGCCCGTTGTTTGGGTTTATTCCGCTGTGATGGTTGGCAAATAGGTGGTCTTGTGGTGTGAATTTCGTGTGTCAGGTACGTGGTGTGGCTGATGTCTGCTGGTCCTGATGCAAAAAGGTCTTGGAAGTCCAGGAAGAGGTGTCGGAGGCTGTCAGCCTGTTGAGGCAAGAGGTGTTTGGGTAGGGGGGGTAGGGTGGCAGGGGAGGAGGGGGGGACGCACAAGGCTCGGTTTCCTCCATTTCTTTGAACACTAATCCTTTAGGGAGGGTGAGGGGAGTGGTGGAGATGTTGGCGATGCGTACTATCCCGAGGTGAGGGGGGTAGGAAAGTGGGGGACAGTAAGGAGGAGAGAGTTCCAGGTGGTAGGTTCGGGAAGAACAGGACGAAGGTTCCAGTGGGCCTGTTCAGGTGTAGCCAAGATTCATGCTGAGGAGGAATGATCAGTGCAGAGGCGATGGTTGCGGTTGCGGGGAAGGTGGGGTGTGGATGAGCGGGGGGATAGTGGGGTAGGGGACAGGGTGGGGGACATGGCAGCAGGAGTAGGGTGAGGGATTGGGTGAGGATGTACAGTACATGTGCAGAGTGGCTGGAGGCGGGTCTGGAGGCTTCTGGAAATGGAGATGCCTCTTGTGACAGTCGATGCTGATGTGTAATTTCTGCAGGAGGTTTAGCCCCAAGTAGCCATCGTAGGCACGGCAGGTTAAGGCAGAAATGATGAATTTATGTTGGGTGGAGGCTTGCTGGTGAGTATTGGCACGCAGGGCCCTGGTTTCCCCACGTATTGGCAGGGGACCATCCCCAGCATGTACAAGGTGAGCTGAGTTGGGGAGAAGCGGGCCGAAAGCCGATTTGTGGCGGAAGTAGAAGTGGTTGTAGAGGCAGGGCCTGGCCGCTCCCGTGTTGACCAGTAGCCTTGCTTTTACCCCCACTCAGTCTCAGCTTGTCGTAGTCTGAGGGCTGGTATTTTTGTGAGGTGGCCCCCGCCACCGTGGGGAGGTGTGGGGGCGGTCCTAAAAATCCAGCTGCTGCGGGACGTCCTCCTCTTCGGGCTTCACTTCTCCAGGGTCGGCGGATGAGGCGTTGTCCTCGGTGCCCTCACTGTCCAGTGAGGAGATTTTTCGGCGCCCTTGGGTGGTTGTCTTGCGCCGGGCAGCTTTTAGTTGCTTGCAGATGTCGTGGATAGGATATCTGTGGCTGCAAGCAGAGAATTCCCATGGGTTGATGGAAATAAAATCGGTATTTTCCTTGGAGGTGGGGCATCATTTGGTAAGGTATGCTCTGGGTATGGTGGGCGTCGCTGGAGGGCTTGCGTTGGTGGGGGGCGTCCGTGGTTTGTGGTATGGCGTCATCCTCTGTGTGGGGAATTAACTGACAGTGGCAATGTGTTGTTGGGTGGAGCGGGTGGCTAGGAGGCGTCTGACTAGCTGGATGCCTTTGTCAAGGTCTCCCGTTGGGCCATAAATCGTGAAGTTTTCTCTGATGATGCTGGGGAGGATCCTCAACACTTTTTTTTTTTTTTATGTGTCTGACTCTGGGCATAGGCTTCACAGCCTGCCCAGCAGTCCTCCTACATACCATACACCTCCACATGTCACCACTTCGGCGCTAACACCCACCATCCATATTGAATACATGCTAGGGCTGTCTCATACAGGACTGGTGTATTGGTGTTAGCAGGGGTATTTTTACGACATGTCAGCGAGTCTTCTGGTAGATTGGTAAAGCCTGATTTTATGAAATTCAAATCCTTAAACTGTTCCCTGCCCCAGCGGGGATTTGAGCCTGGGTCCGTTAGGACTGCAGGCCACCTTTCTACCAATTGAGCCACCACCTCCCCCAATATTTGTTGTTGAATATGTGTTGTTCCCGGGTGGCTTCGTCGGTCTCCGGGTAAGCGGCAGTGATGAGTCACCTGGTCTGGTTGAGTGTCATCCAGGTTGCCGTCGTAAGTGAGGATATCTGGCTGTGACAAAGCTACAACTTTCCCCAAGATTGGAGTGACTGCCTGGGTCACAATTTGGGTGAAATTCGTCCATGTCAGCTCCGGGACAATCTTGGGCGCAATACTTGGCACTGCTTTGCCCAGGTGAGGCAGGGCAACTGCTATCTTCTGCCTGTCGTTGTTGAATCCTATGTCTAGGAGTGGCTTAACCATGGATAGGTACGTGTTAATATCATATTGTTCAGGGTCAAACTGTGGCAATTGCATGTGTGGTTTGGCCGCCATTTCACTAAACTTTCCCTTATGTTCCTTGTTGCTGCTGACCGGATCAAGAACCACCGCTAGCCACCAGTGTTATGCTACGTGTTCTAAGTCTAACTTCTTGTCCTTTGATCACGAGTAACTGATTTGGGGTTCTCTTCTAGACTGGGCCTAGTGTTTACAATTAGGGGAACAGGGCATAAAAACTCAGGTCAACCAACCTTGCTCGTATATTGCTTTAAATTCAACACAGCACTGAACACAATATTAACATGATATTAACACAGTACACTATACAGGTCAAAGGCACAATCAAGACAGGAGGACTCTGGTTGGGCTACTAGAGACTTGGGCTGCTCACAGGTGTCGTCCACATGTGGGAGGGGTCCTTTCAGGGGTGCCTTCCCGCAGGAGACACGGGACCTCTGCTAGGGGCCGGTTCGTCCAGAGTGGGCTGCTGGGCGGCATGGAGGGAAGCCCTTCCCTAGTGGAGCCTCGGTGGGGAGTTTGGCCCTCGGGACTGGGGCTGAATAGTGCGAGCAGGAGCATTTGTCTGCCCCCACTCCTGGAGGAGGACTGCGGCCGATGGGGCTTGGGAGATCACGCCCCGGGGTCCTGGGGGTGCTCCTGGGTGTCCGAGGGCTGCAGTCTCTCTCGGGCTGAGTTGCCATCAGCGGCTGCCTGCGGTGTCCCTTCCTCCGGGAGTCTGACAGTGAAGGGCGTCATTGGGGTCCTTGCTGCAGGGCACGGATCCCCAGACTCACTACAGGGTCTTGCCAGATCTCCTTTAGCTGCAACTCCACCTGGGAACTGCCTATCTGGAGAGAGAGAGAAGGGTGTCCCATTTGGCCTCTGGATGGGTGAGGCGAGCAAGGGACTTTCTCCGTGAGGGGCATCACAGGGGTGGCAGATGAGGGACGTAGGGTGGTCAATCCCTCCCCAGTGCGGATGGTGGCCATCATCGCGGTCTTGCTCCCTGCGGAGGTGGCAGGCAAGGGACGGACGGTGGCCGATCCTTCCCCAAACAGTGGCTGTCACCGTGGTTCTGCCCTTCTCTGGGGTTACAGCTGAGAGGTGTATGGTGGCCATCCTCTCCCTGACGTGGACAGTGGCCATTGTTGCAGTGCTGTTCCCAGCATAGGCTGCAGGTGAAGGCGTACAGTGGCCGACCCTTCCCTGGCGCAGACGGTGGCCGTTGCCACTCTCCTGCAGGAGGTAGTAGCTGAGAAGCATACAGTGGCTGACTTCTCCCCAAAGCGGACAGTGGCTGTCGCCGCAGTGCTACTCGGGACTGTGTTATCACAAGTCCCACCCCGATCCTGGCGAGTGCTGGCCCGGCTAGAGAGTAGTCTGTCGGGGCTGCATTCCTTGGGTTGCTTCCATTGAGGGGAAGGGGGCGCAAGGTAGTGGGGGACATAGGCCCGTCTAACTTGGAGCCTCCGCATGCCCTATGCACCTCCTTGTGGTCTCCGCCTGGGGTGGGTGTTTCGACACCCTGTCTGTGGCTCCTCCATGGTGTGGGTGTTGTGTCACCCCTCCCGTGGTCTCCTGGCGGGGTGGGTGT
>JAGKTI010003896.1:34546-53849 GCA_018397915.1 Birgus latro | reverse complement strand
ACACACACACACACACACACACACACACACACACACACACACACACCTAACGAATTGTAACACTTGTCAAATGGAAAATCTACAGATCAGAAGTTTAAATTTCCGTACCTAAATAAAGGAAGTACCTTCACAGGCCTGCAGCAAAACTAATACAGCCAATTTTTAAAAGTTTCTCTTCGAAACTCATAGAATGTGAAATTATTTTATCAAAATGCCTACTTACGGCCAAAACTGAAACTGCTATGCAACAGCTGACATGTCAAATAGACTTTTCAAGCTGTGCAACTCTGTTACTTAAATGTCTTTTAGCTAAAATTGAAAATCGTCTAACTCATGCAAAAGCCGACGCAACTGCTTACATGTTTTATATAACCCTTTCACCCAAACCAAAATTCCCTGCCTTTCCTACACCCATCAACTCCATTACAATAAGTGTCATTTCCGTCTAAAAGTATTTTTTGTACTACATATGCAAGCCATTTCCTGGGGCCAGCAGCTATTTACAGCTAAGAAAATCTCTTAGGATAAAGATGCCTCACTATTTGAAATGATCTGCATTGTTTTATTAACAAATTTTGTATGAAAGTAACAAAAACCTATGCTCAAAACAGTGTTTGACAAACAGGTAAATATTTCAGTCATCATCCTAACCAATCCACCTCATAACTTTAACTTTTATCTTAACCAACCAAACACTCACTGTAGGTGCTGCATGAATCAACTACTGTATACACCTGAACTGCATGTGATATACTTCAAGAGGGATCCCGTGATCAGAAAAAATTCATTTACTTAATTACCTTCCAGTGCAATATGTCACACATTCAACTAGACTGAGGCAGAAACTTGCAGTAGAGGCTTCCCCTCAAATGTGATAGCTACAGTACTGACCTACTAACATACAAACTTTGATACTGCTCCACTTTAAAAAAAACTACTGAGAAATTCCACAGGTACTCTGAAATTAACTTCAGAGCAAAATTTGTTATATTCCACTTATACTGTGCACCACGTTGCCATCCCACCACACGGCAAGTTTTGTTTACTTGTATTCGCTACAGAAATACGTCTTGTAAAATTTCCTGAACAGCTCTAGATATCTCGTATATTTTAGCCTGCCATGGAAGATTTTATTCACGAATTATTCAGTGTTTACAAATGGAAAAAAACAAGCTATCATAAGAATATTTAAGTTTGTTGTACGAAAGTGGTCTCTTGTGGCGTTATCTTCCTTTTACATTCCAATACTATACCAGCACGTACGTCAGACGCTCATATTCGGCAATACTGGCGTTTAGTTTTTCTAGTATGGCCCAAAGACAATGATGATGGCCAAAGTTTTAAGGAAGGCAAGAACTGGAAACACTGCTAATATACCTAAAGATAATCCACCTTTCTCCCTGTGCTTCAATATTTGTCTATAAATGTATTTCTACTTAAGTAACTATGGACTGCATGAGAATGCTAGAACAGTAAAAAGAATCTTTCCAAACTGGAAAAGGACAATATCCATTTACTGAATGATGCCTGGACTCCGTATTTAAACGACTGTCACAGGCAAAGAAAAACTCTCACAGGCAGAGGGATAAACAGTCGGTCACAGGCAGAGGGAAAAAGTCAGTCAGTCACAGGCAGAGGGGGAAAAGTCCGTCAATCACAGGCAGAGGGAGAAACAGTCAGTCACAGGCAGAGGGAGAAACACGAATTATTTCAAAATGATATGTACTAATTCAACTCAAATAGCACCTATTAGCGATTTATTCTTGGTTTTATTTTTGCTGCCACCAGGCAATTTTACAACTTAGGAAGGACCTATAGCTATGATGTTTGAAGGATTTATGTAAGAGGACAGTAAGGTATATGCATAAATAACTGAGGAAGCTAAGTGTTAATGCTTAAAAGTACTAATGAAACTCAGATATGCACAAATCTGCGTAAAAGCTGAAGTTTTACTATCACAACACTGCTGAATACGAGGTGTTAGGGACTTTCCTTTTAATTGCTGGGAACTCAAGCAGATTCTGGTTTAACCTGTAGAATAAACTGCTAAGGAAGAGGTATTACAGAGATCTCACTTGTTTTAATTCACACCTGCCAACACCCAATGAATTTATCTAGCTTTGGCGATATTTTCTTCACTCAAAGGATAACAATGGCTATATTACTTTTGTTCCAAGCCTCCAAAGCTCATTCAAACATTGAAAAGTTAGGAATGAAACAAGGCAGAAGGGGTGACTGATAATTTCGAAGGCTATGATTGTTAGCACTGCCAGTTTAACTGCTACGTACCTACTGCAGTTAGCATTGCCAGTTTCACTGCTACATATACCTACTGCAGATACTCTCACTTTGAAACAGTGAGTTTTAAACAACATTCTGCAAAATTCTTGACACTTTAGCTTCCTCAGCTATTGACGCACAGGTTTTAGTGCATTTTGTCTGACACCTATTGAGGCAAGTTTTGCAGGCAAGTGACAATTAGCAAAAGCTAGTACCATGGCAAGACTTCAAGAAAATTACACAAAATTTATAGCATTCTCCACTAAGCCCACCAATAGTCATTTAAACTGGCTGGGTATCTATGTGATTAAGTATAACATATGTACGTACCATTTTAGTATCCAGATGAGATGCTACCCCATATCAAAGGTGGTGGTGGTGGCAAGGGTGGCCTCCTCTGCTATCAAGCTGTCCCTGCTCAAACAGCCCTGAAATACAAATACAAGTATGCTCTAGAACTCACTAACCCTTTAACAATAACGACAGTGCTACCTCATTTATGCTGAAGGACATATGGCTGCATCTAACCCATCCATCTCAAGGAGTATCAGTTACGGTAATTTTTGCTATACAGTTATGTACCCATCCCTCAAAGGATGGATAGTGGACTGCAGAAAGGTAATTTCTGCCTCAAGTCGATTCACGAGCAGATATGCATGAACCCACAACTGAGTTAAGGGCTCTAGTAAACAAGTTTCTCTGAAAATATATAAAAATTTGTACAGTAACAAATGCATCTACTCTTAAACTGTATAATGCTAAATCCCTCTTCAAATTAAGCTAATGCAAAAACTGAACAATCTAGTGATAATCTTAATTTTCTTCATCCCAATCTTTTCCACCTAATGATGGGATAAGGTGGGTGCAAAAAGCAAGGACAGAAAAAACTAAGGGGAGTAGTTATATCTAGAACATCTCAGTCTCTTTATCCACCGATTGATGGGACGAGGCACGGTGCAGAAAGAGGGAGAATTATCCAACATTTCCTTCATACGTTCATTTATATTTGTTCCAAGATGCTTGCATACATCGGCCAAGGTCACCTAATGGCAGCTTTCCACGCTGCTTGATCTCCAGCAGCTTCTTTATTCAGCCCCTTATCCCTGGTCACACTATGACCAACCCAGGTCTTTCAGCCTTCCTCTTGCAACTCTACGCTCAACAACACATCTCACCTTCTGCACTCGAGTTGTCACGCTCCATCCTCTCCACATTCCCAAACCATTTCAATCTATCCCTTTTCATCCAAACATTAACACATTCAGGTCCCATCCTTCCTCCCAAACCATCCCAATCTACCACTTCAGTCTATCCGTTCTTTTCAGCTCTACCCTCAACACTCACTCCTCTCACACACTGCACCCAGCTGTCATTCTCCATCCTCTCCACATTTCCAAACCATCTCAATCTACCGCTTCCTCCCAACTCTACCCTCATCGGTCACATCTCACCCTCCACAATTGTCTTCCATCCTCTTCACACGACCAGTGAAATGGACCACATTAAATTTCTATTTTACTGCACCTGCTAGTTTATTTTACCTCTGCTCTCAACCAAATTGGATGAAACAGGTCTTAAAGTTCCTATCACAATAGTTCTCTATTTCTTGCATGGTCTATTGTATATTCTGTTCACTTCCTCTAACAACAGTATGTGAATGATGATGATTATGCAACTCAAAGAAATAGTGGTATTCTGGCATTTAGCTACATTAAACTACAAAAGAACAAAATAACATTAACAAAAAAAAAAAAAGTTTCTTAACCGTGAGATAAATTGTCTTCCCACTAGAAAATTCTTACCTAATGGAACTGGTCTACTCCCACAACTTCAGGACGTAACTGACTACACAAAATTTCATTAACTTCATAGTTACGGACGTTGGCTATCCTTGGTTTCTATAACCAGTCTTTTCACTGAACAGAACTATGGGTAACACTTCCACATCAACCCTGTGTGATTGCTTGAATCCAGTTATCACCAGACACCTTAATCCCGTCGAGGGTGCCTACAAACTGCCTCCACATTGTCCTGTCCTCTACCATTTGGCTCCCCTCCCTCCAATTCACACATCCCTCCACCCTCCACTCCATCCCTCCACCTCATCCCTGGTTATAATGTAGGAATGAGAGTCCTTGGGAAATTTAGCCTTCTATAATTACCTGACTAACTGCTGAAAATGCTTAGGGAAGTTATAAGGTTAATTCAATTGCATTACAATACTTATCTGAAACTTCTACCACTCCAAGCAGTCAAGGCCCCTCGTTACTTGAGTTCTCCAGGGAGTCTCCCATCTCTCCACGAACCAAAATCAAGCTGCCCTTTCTCTCGAACAAGACTATCTTGATACATCGGTTTTCACCCACACGAACCTACGGCCACCACAGGAACACCACTGCAACGATTACTGAAGTAGGCAAATATGCGGAAGAAAACACTAGTACATCTACCTTCTACTTGCCCAAGATTTTTCCATATGCAGTTCATTTCACAGTTCGGTGACAAAAGATACGGTAATACTACAGCTAGTTTTCCTTTCCACAGCACTTCGTGATCATATTCTAGTACCGTAGTGTATTCATCTACTGTTACAACTCAAAATTCAAGATGTTGATAAACTTTAGACCAAGTTAAAGTGAAGAGCATAGCATCATATTCAAACAAATTTTTGTTACAGCTAAGTACCGGTATTCAAAGTAGGAGTCGTCGCTTTAAGATATCCTATGGACGGATTTTGTCAATGGGTCACCCCCCACAAAACTACGAAGATGTGGTTTCAAGGGCTTTAATGAGCCGTAGGTATGAGTTAGGAATGAGTCCATGGTTACTAAACTGTTTTTACTCTAACGAGCTAAAATTTCTCTCCATCTTGAGTGCCAAGTTGTAATACTTAATACGAGAATATATTTTTCAAGTGTTATGGGAAGAAAGCAGAGCCATACCATTGTCTTTCAAAGAGCTATGTGAAATTCGGTATGTTACGACAGAACGAAAATCTGGGACAAGTTATTGTGAAACACCTATAGTCAAAATTACTCTTACTGTCTGACTACACTTGGACATAAAATGACAAAAGGGGCTGGGATCACTTACATGACATGCTATATATGATTTATAGAATTTGTGAAAAACTAATAAAACTACGCCTTCCAGAAAAGCCATATGGATGAAGCAGGCATATAATAATAAAATGAAAAGGCTTTAGCATACTCACTATATTTGTATCCAGTTAAAAGCTCCCTCCAGTGATGGCTGTGGTTGCGCTATATATAATAGTATAGTGGTGGCGATGGTGGTGGTAGAACTGGTAGCTGTGTGGTAGTTGTGGTGGTGGTAGCAGCGAAATGTCTTGAAACCGGAAAGGATGGCCACAAATTATTCGCCTCCACCTCATGCTGTTTTTCGCCATCATGCTAAAAAAGGAAAAAAAATCCTTATAAGCCATTAAAAAAAATGAAAAATTCCTTACCCAAAACTTAAACCGCCCCCCCCCACAAAACACACACACACACACACACACACATTTCCCAAACAGGGCAATTGATCAGTGGAATGCACTATCGAATGAAACCATATGCCAAAACAATTCATAAATTTGAGGATATGTATGGTATGTGATTTAATAAACGGGACAGTACGAGCTTGACTCATTCCTGTTAAAATACAATTAGCTAAGAACAATTAGGTAGGTAAGAACACACACACCTCCAATCACAGATCGCAGAGCTTTATTGCGCCTCTGTTGTCCGTTATTGCGATTTCAATGATCTGCGTATTCCTAAAACTACTCAGAAATGTTTACAAGCTAAATTTGTTACCCTCATAAACTCAAATTAATGGAAAGAAAAGGGAAAAATATCTTACCAAAATCGTCGACAACCTTCACGAGTCACATTTCTAGCCAGACTGACCAAGAGCCAGAGAATTCCACCCCCTCCCAATTTTTCTCTCCACTTGTTCCCTCCCCCCCCCCCCCCCCCCCACCAATTCTCCCCCTCCACTAACTATAGTCTGTTTCCGCCACCTTCTTCCCTTCACACTCCTACCTCCCATCCTTTCATCCATCCCTCCTTTTATTTATTTTTTCTTTTTCCTCAGTTTTCCTTTCCCCTCCTTGTCTTCCACCTTTTACCTTTCTTCTTCCCTCCATTCCCCCCTGAAAAGCACGCTTCTTTCATCCCCCCTTACTGACTCCCTCCTTCCCCCTTACCTCTTCTCTACCCTCCATACCCCCCTTACCTCCTCTCCCCCCTCCCTCATCCCCATACCCTCTACCTTCCCCTTTCCTCCTTCCTCCCCTCCATACCCCCATCCCTCTCCTCCTGCCTCCTCTTCAACCGCTCCTCCTTTCCCCCATATCGTTCTTCCAATCTCTCTGGTTTTTTATAACAGTCGATATTTTACAGACATATTTACACACACACTGTCTATGGGATGATGATGATTACACCAATATTAATGGTTGTGCGATCTCAAACAGGATTATCACCACTGTAATGATTACCACCAACCACCAGCTGGCACCATCAGTACCTCCACCACCAGCAACTACCACCACCCCAGCAACTACCACCATTACCACCATCCCAGCAACTACCACCATTACCACCACCCCAGCAACTACCACAGCTACCTCCACCGCCAACTACCACGATTACCACCACCACCACGAACTACCACCATTACTTCAACCATTACCATCACCACCACCAACTACCACCATCACCATTACCACCACCAACTACCACCATCACCACCAACTACCACCATTACCATCACCACCACCAACTACTGTACCACCATTACCATCCTTAATTACAACCACCACCAACTACCACCATCATTACCATAACTCCATCACTCCAAAATGGATTAGTACTAAGTATTGGGTAATTTTTTACACACACACACGTACATAAGTTCACGACACGGCCGTATTCATAAACATTCCCTTCTCTTGTAGAGGCATGGGGATTTGTTTTTTTTTTTTTTTTTTTTACGTGTTCGACTCTGGGCAAAGGCTTCAGTGCCCATCCCAAGGCCCAGTTGTCGTCCTACACATCTCCACATGTCACCACTTCGGCGCTAACACCCACCGTTCATACTGAATACATGCTAAGGCTGTCTCATACAGGACTGGTGTACTGGTATTAGCGGGGGGGACTAACCCTCCGCCAAACCACTTGCTGACACGTAGGGAACACGTATGGGTTGGTTATATGGTAACCACCCAGCGTTGTAAACAGTTTCCTGGCTTAAAAGAAACCATTAGGCTTGTCACTCAATGTAAGCCACCTGAAAAGGAAGAATAATAAAATGTGAATGGAAAGATGGGAGAAATAGGAAGACAGGAGGGCAGGCACGGGGGAAAAAAAAATGATAAAGGTGAAGGAAGTTGGCAGCACATCGAGTGAGTGGATGATGGTCCCCACCACCTACGATGCATAAATTACTGTAAATAATCTGTAAAACTTACTTTAAAAGGGAAGAAACAGTTTCCTGTATATCAATAATTAATTATAGTTCTGTTTTGGCCTCCAGGGGCATCCCATTTATGGTCTTAACGCAAAAGCCTGTTCAGCAAGGTCTGCCTTAACTTCGGCCTTGACCTTGTGGTTTTCTAAAAGCCTTGGCTTCAACCTTCAGCCCCATGCCTGCTCAGGCGTATGTGTATGTGGGGGGGGGGGGAGTATGGTTAATGATATCAGTTCTACAAAAGCCAATTACAGACTAACACAGACAAACGTAACCATTAAAACACTTCCACTTTTACATGCATCACTTTTCCTACAGAAATCCTTTTCCCATTCGCACTTCACCAGCATGGAAAAGGTAACTTCTGGCTATCACTCTCCTTTTGAGGAGAAGGTCCAGCCCTGCACTGGACTTAATATGAACTGATACACATATAAACAACTGATCCAAGGCATGCGCACGGGGGAGGTTAGAGGTTAACTCCTCCATTTGGAAAGAATGAAAATACTGTAATACTAAGAAAGCAACTAATTAAATTAATTAAATCCTGTTATGAATTTTACGTGATAGGAAAACAACAGAAAAAGTTAAAAAGTTCTACAAATTTCAAGGGGTAGCTGGGGTTTATTGCTCACGTAATGCCACTCAGGGATGAGTCAGGCTGGTCACTCACCTTAAATATCAGGACCAACATGCCTAGCCCCGGGCTCCTACGCTCCTCATGGGGCAACACAGGATTAGATGATGAATGATTTAAATAAAGTGAATAAACTGTTACGAATTTTTTTTCTAACCCCCCTCCCCCTTTCAAAAATCCTGCACACGGTCCTGAAATGATCACAGGGCTAGGGACTCCCAGCCACCATCACCCTCTCCATTTCAGACTCCTCTCTGATATGCAAGATACAGTAGAGTACAGTATTATTCTTTCCACCCAAACCTCGGCGTACGCACTGTGAGTGAAATTACATACAAATGATAATACAAATTAGGGGAGACTGGAATATCAGCATTAAAGGTAGCACTGGAACTTAGTTACACAATCTTTTCGTAATTTATTGTGGCCTTAATTGCAAAAAAGGACATCAAGAGAACACATAATGAGGACATACCTTTTCATATGTTTTATAATCATTTTCAAAAGTTTACATAATTGGGAAACTGAACATATACAGTAATTAAATAATTACCTATCTTATTAGACATAGATATGTAAGTTGTTAAACTACCTGACAGAACAGAAGGGATAATGTCTAGGAAGATCCTGCCTTCCCTCTCTTTATGATCAATCTGGTTTATTAATCATATTACTGGTATATATATTCAAATTTAAATATTTATTTTAAGATTCATATACAGTCAGGTCTCGCTGTACGACAGGGTTGCATCACGTGAAAACCTATTGCATTATGATTTATCATATAGTGATGTCAAAATAACATGGAGGGTGCCCTCGACCACGAGACCTAAAATGCCCCAAAAAATCTCTGCCATCCACCTGAAGTGTCCTAGGCCAGTCTAAGTCATCACCATGGGTTCCCCTGAGGCTGGGGGACAGCTGGAAGGCCTGGATGAACACTCCATGTTCTCAGGAGGAGGTGAGGAGAAATGGGAAGAGCAATGCAGTGAGGATATGGGATGAGGATGATGCAGACATGAAGAAGGCAGGTGAAGCAGGACATAGCAGTCACACATCACTCGTTCATGGCCTTGGCTCTTCCTTGGTGCTGCTGGCAGGGGAGAAGAAGGTGATGAGGTGATTGTGGTCTGCCTTGTTCCTAGCTGCCATGAGCTCCCTGTATGCCTTCAAGTGTTATTTGATGCCATGTGTTGATGTGTCACTCCTCTCTGGGTTTGGGTCCTTGTCCAGTATTAATGCAATGCCCTTGTTCATTATCACATGGAACTCCTTCAAGGTTTTAATATACAGAAAACAAAAGGTGCTCCTCACCACTTTCCTCTACTTCCGCCACTCGTTTCCTGAGCTCAGTGAGTTCTGCAGACAATTGCACAGTGTGGCCGTCCAGGACCTCTTGCACATAATTCACACTGACTTCATCAAATTTTGCCTCATACAAAAGCTCAAGGATGTCTCGACAGAACCCCATGAAAGTATACACAGACAGTGTTCAATGTGCTCACTGGCACCTCCTTCCACACCACTCTTAAACTGTTGATGGTGTGCTTGATGTTGAAATTCTTCCAAAAGTGCAGCGCTGCTCTGCTCACCCCAGAGTCATTTGCCCTCTGCATCTGCTCCATGGTGCAGCGGCGGTAGTACACCTTGAAGGTTGCAATGACAATCTGAACCATTAGCTGGAGAAGTGATGTGTTAGGAGGCAGGTGCACCACTTTGTTGTTATCCACCCAGTTCACCATACACTCAGGGTGGCTCAGGGAACTGTCAACAAGCAGGAGGAAATGGCTGGCAAGGATGCTCCTGCTGGTATAGTAATGCAGGCAAGGTGACAGTTACCCTGCAATGTATGACCAGCAGAGTGTGAAGGTCAGCCAGGCCCTGGGGTTACTCCTCCAAAAAACTCTATGGTTTTCCTTTGTGAATCCTGCCAGCACTCAGCTCTCTCAGTGGTACATTACGAGCAGCTTGAGCTTCTGGTCCTCCTCTGCACTGGCAACGAGGAGGAGGGGAGGGCAGTCCTTGAACCCTGGCACACACCATTCTTCCCCACTGATATATGTCTTCCTTGATATCTGTCACCAAAACAGGCCCATTTTGTAAAAATTTAAGAACTGCTTTGGAGAGTATCCCCCCTCCTCTATAACTACCTTCAGCTGTGCTGGGAAAACCTCAGCTGCCACTTGGCCTGTGCTAGCAGCCTAATTACCATGCATAGTCACATGTTTAAGGTCAGCACGGGCCTTCAACTGCTCAAACCAACCCGTGCTGGCCTCCATAACTTCCTTATCCTTAAGGTATTTCCACAGATCGTGAACCTTACTGTAGATGGAGATGTGAAGAAGAAGGCTACCTTGCTCGGTTCAGATCATTAACTGACAGACTCAAGAGGTGCCCCATCTCCTCCATGACAGGCTCCTTGCTCTTGTTAGACGTTTTGTGGTCAGGGAAGGCACATTCTGCAACACCGTAATTATAGCATCCCATTTTTTAATGACCAACAAGACTGCGGACTGGGGTGACTTTAGGGCATCAGCTATCTTACTTGTGCCCTGCCCCTCCTTATGGTTTAACAATGTCTGATTTCACGTCAAGGGAATGGTGACATCCTGCCCTTTTAGCCTTCCCCTCAGCAGTATCAGTAGCACCACATTTTAAATGAGCTTAACATCAGACGTGGTTTCCAAGTTCAGCGTTTCACCTGATTCACTCTCCATTTCTACTGACACAATGGTCATATGCAAGCAAGAAAGTTAAGTAACTCGGAGAACATGAGGGCAACACATGCACAGGACATGTGAGCGAGTCAGACTCATGGGCGTGTGAGACTCAAAGAGTTGGTGCGAAGGCCACTGCCTGTGTAGAACCGAGATGGGGGTCACTGGGCAGCCATGTTGGCTCAGACACCTGACTACCAGCTTGCACGCGTGCATCACCAAGTCTGCATGAGATTCTTGGAGGCAGCTGTCACAAATATCATTCTAGTGAAATCACAACCAATTTTTAAACATTATTCTGAAAAAAGGGTACAACTTTTGAATTATCACTGTAGCAATATATCATACCGTGAACAGTTCTATGATGAGACCAGACTGTACAGTAGAAATTGTGGTTTTCATGTAAACTATCATTATATGGGTGACAACATCATATTACAGTTACTGTTGACTGATTTGTGTGGCCATTTTGAATGAAGCACAACTGGTTTAAGTTAATGATGCTGTCCCCGCCTTCAACGTTGTAGATGAACAGCACATGGATATTAAGCGTAGAAACCCCAGAAGAAGGTGGCACCAATGAGGACAAACATGGCCATTCCACTGACAATGCTGCAAAGACAGTAGTAAAACAAGTATGATTTATACTGTACTGATATATTGTTTTCTTTGCTCCTATAATTGGCTATTCCAGTACAGTACCTACAAGCAACTGGGGCTGCCACTGAATGCCACAGGTAAGTATGATGGTAGTTCTGAGCACCCAGATTATACAGTTTTGGCCTTAACCCCTCCAATCCAATGGCATTACATTTATGTTTAGAGACCACTGACCATGCTGGTATGTGTTGGTATTATTACATGATAATTCTCTCCATGTGTTGCAATCTTAAATCATTTTCCTACTCCATTTCTTATTCCATCATGGCATTCTGCATGCAGGACTTCATCTCATGCCTTCCTCAGTCTTCCTTGAAGCATTTAATTCTCCACAATCATACCTGTGTTTTTCCTCAGCCGGTCATTTTCCCCCTTCCTCTCAACATATCCAAACCATCCTATCCCACCAGTTCACATTACTTGTTTATTATCTCTTAGGCCAGATCTCTCTCACAATGCACTAGTTATTCTCTGTTCTATAATTCTGTGATGTTCAACTCATCCATCTCAACCTAATAATTTCTGTGTGTTCCAATCTGCTGGTACCTCCTTACATCACTGGCAAAGTGTCATATGTTTTGTGAAGAGTACCCTTAACTTAGATTAAGACTCATTAGTCAGGAGAGGCAACAGTGTCCTAAACTTCTTATATCCAGTTCTCATTCTAGCAGGGGAAATTACTTCACCTCCAGCAGTCAGCACATTCCCCCACGTAACAGAACCCTTCCACACACTGTTGTTGTCACACCAAACCACTTTCCATTCTGTCAGCAACAGCTTGAGCACCCTTACATACTGCATACTGAAAATTTCTCATATCATGCAGTCTACCTCTAACTGTTTCAAATACCACTGTATCTCATTTGGATCCATCTATTACATGTGGTACACAAAACAGAATTCCTCCCCTCTCTTTATATACAGCACGGGGCCACACACCCTGTTCCACAATACTGCCACTCTATTTGTTTTATTAGTTGGGTATCAACTTCCAGTTTCTTGTTTCCATACCATCCCTTCACCTCTTATACCTCTCACTGACTTCCTAAATACTTTCAGCATCTCAAGACTTTTTTATTCAGCTTAAAGAAAGGTTTTTCAAACAGAAGAGGTTAGGTAAGCCTATCATTTGGTTTTGTTTTGTTTTCATATTTATCATCATAGTAGGGGTCTCTTGATGACATACACATATTTTTCAATTACAATCATGGTAATCATGTGTGATTTCCAGCCTACACTCACAGGCCTTCCACACATATGCTAAGGCATGATGAGTTGGCTGGGGGTGGGTTACTTCTACAGTGGCAAAAAATTATGTTCCTTGACCCTACAGATCAACAGCCATTCAGGATCACTAAATTACAGCTTGACTGTATACAGTAAAGCTGCCTGCTCATGTCAGGCATATGCAAGCCAGCAGCTACAATACATACATACCATACATGCATAAATTAGTCTCTGCATTAGCTCACTCCCCTTTTACTTGCCTCATACAACACAGGAGGACTGCAGGCTGAAGTTACCTTGCTCTTAAAGTTCATCATCCCCATTTTGGTGGACAGAGGGGGAGCTGAGGGATATATGCATAAATGCATAGTGAAATTATCTTTTTTAGTGCCACCATGGGAAAGGGTCCCTCTCCATTCCCAGCCCTCTAACTATTTAACATCCTGTATTTCAAAAGTTTTCGAGCCAATTTTTAACAGAAAAATTTTAAAGCATCTTTCCTCTCACAACCTTCTTTCTGATCATCAGTATGGGTTCTGCCAGGGATGCTCCACTGGCAATCTTCTCACCTACCTTTCAGACTCCTGGTCATCCTCCTTTCAGGACTTTGGTGAAAGTTTTGCCATTGCACTTGACATCTCAAAGGCTTTTGATTGAGTCTGGCTTAAATCTTTAATTTCCAAACTGACCTCCTATGCTCCTCTGTGGGGTGACATAGGATTGGATAATGAATGAATGGACTTCTTATGGTTTCTTCCATTCTATCTGTGTCTTCATCTCTAGCTTCCTTTCTGGCTGTTCTATAGCTGCTGTCGTAGACAGCCACCATTCTTCTCCTACAGCTATCAATAGTGGTGTTCCTCAAGGCTCTGTCCTATCACCAACTCTCTTCCTTTTATACATCAATGACATTCTAAGCTGTACATCTAACCCTATCCACTCATATGCTGATGACGCCACCCTTCACCTTTCCATTCATTTCCCACAGCGTACATTTCAGCTGCTGCTTCAACAAACAAGGGATGAGGCTATGGCACATGTAATGTCTGACTTGGCTCATATCTCTGATCGGGGTAAATGTAATCTTGTTTTTTAATGCATCAAAAACTCAGTTCTTACATCTATCAATCTGACAAATTCTTCCACAAGAGTACCCTCTAATTTTTAACAATTTCCAGCTTTATCCTACATCATCTTTAAATATACTTGGGGATTCAGTCCCTCAGGATTTTCCTTAGAAAGAACATATTAGCACTCTTACAAAATCTACTTCCAAGAAATTAGGTGTGCTAAGCTGACTCTGTGCCTTCTTTACCCCTGCACAGTTGTTGACTTTTACACACAGGTTTTATTCGCCCCTGTGTAGAGTACAACTCTCATGTGTGGGGAGGCTCCCCACATACAGCTCTTTTCAACAAGGTGGAGTCAAAGGTTTTTTGTCTCATTAACTCTCCTCCTCTTACTGTCTCTCTTCTACCTCTGTCTCTGCTACACTGTTGCATCTTTATCTCTTTTCTATTGCTACTTCAATGGTCACTGCTCCTCTGAACTGTCTGCTTGCATCCCTTCACCACTACAATGGGCACGTAATGCCCATCTAGCAACAAACTCTCATCCCTTTCTGTCCTCTCTAATGCAAGAGTTAACCAATACTCCCAGTCCGTCATATATGCAACACGACAGCTCTGGAAATGTCTTCCTCTGTCTATATTTCCTACAGCCTATGATCTCCAGTCTTTCAAATACAGTGTGTCCAAGCATCTTGAAATGTATGGATCTTGAATTTAGCTCTCTGTTACCTTGTTTTTGTTTTTTCTTGGAGGGAACGGTTTGCGGGCTCCTGGCCTTTGGTTCCTTCTTCCTTGCATTATTTAAAAAAAAAAAAAAATACAGGCAGTACATAGGTAACACAGAAACAGCCAATCTCATTCAAACCCTCTGAGGTGTAGGGAACTGAGACTAGGCTACTGTAGTCCAGTACATTTAAGGGTAGAAGGACTGCCTTTTTCTTTTCATGGCATTACATGATTTAAAAAGTTCTAATCACCACCTGGGAATCAAACTTCTGCAAGACAGTCACTTTGAATGGGGGATTCTAACCATCAGACTGGAAGGTACCCACAAATTAAGCATAGTGGCATAATAATTGTGTATAATTGGAAAGCCTACAAGCAGGTTAGAATTTGTCATAATGATGCTACCTTAGTTACTGAATATTACAACAGAGTTAGTACTGAAAACATAATATAGCGGCCAGACAACAAATCTTCTTTTCTCACAATGATTGGAGACTGATAAGGAAAGTGCAGGGATTGGGTAGAGAGGTAAATGAATGGGGTGGTGTGAGAAGGAGGGAGGGCAAGCTTATGGCAGAGGACAGGGAAACATGGAGATTATTAATTTGCTTTTGGCCACCTCCTCCTAGGTTAAAACATCTGGCAATAGACAGCACAACTTACACTTTCCTGTACATAGACAGACAGATCAATGTACTGTGCACTCCTCATCAGACAGGTAAATCAACTTATTCTCCCCATTAGATAGCTAGCTCAGTGTACACTCTCCATTAGACAGATAAATAAAAGTCACCCCATCAGATACATAGATCAATGTACACTCCCCATTAGACATACCATAAATCAACTTACTTTCTCCATTAGAAAGATGGATCAATGTACACACCTTTAGACAATTTAATCAACTTACAAACCCCATTAGATATATCAATGTGCACTCCCCATTAGACAAATAAATCAACTTACTCTCCCCATTAGATACACAGATCAATGTGCACTCCCCATTAGACAGATAAATCAACTTACTCTCCCCATCACAGATAAATGCACACTCCCCATTATACAAACAAACCAACTTACTCTCCCCATTAGATAGCTACATCAATGCACACTCTCCATGAGATTAATCAATTTACTCTTTCCATTATAAAAACACAGTTTTAAGATCAACTTACTCTGCCCACGGCTGCTTCTCATGTAAGAAAGCTGCTGCCTTCTCTGCCTTTTGCTTTGGTGTGAGATACCTGTCTGGGTCTTCTTGATTGCCCTTATTTATATTCTGGGTATCCACACCACACAGACAGTTCAAGCAGCGACGCCACAGAGGTATGTTGCTGGCACCAGGTTCACCAACTGTGAAGAAAAGTATTAGCATCGAAATGAATGGATCTTGAATTTGGCTCTCTTTTGTATTGTTTTTGCTTTTTCTT
Organism: Birgus latro; assembly: GCA_018397915.1. Lineage (NCBI taxonomy): Eukaryota > Metazoa > Arthropoda > Malacostraca > Decapoda > Coenobitidae > Birgus > Birgus latro. Next base: position 37,627 of record JAGKTI010003896.1, on the reverse strand, counting down.
GGAAGGAACAGTATGCGGGCCCATGGCCTTTGGTTCCTTCTTCTTTGCATAAAAAAAAAAAATAAATAAAAACATGGAGAGCATGGAGAATCAGACTGACTAGGAGAATGAATAAGAACAGGGTGGGCAGCAAGAAGGGGAAGGGTGAATCAAGGATGAAATGGAAAGAAAGTGTGGAGAGATATGAGTGAAAGTGGTGTGAGCTGGAGAAAGGGCAGCTTGATGGTGGAGGACATGGTGAAAATAAAGGCAATCTAAGGCCACCCAAACATACTGCACAAAGAATCCATACATGACTGATATACATTCAGCCCTTATTGTCAGTCCCTTTTTTTCTGTGTTCTTTCTTGTGATAAACCCCATTTACATATCAAACAAATTATTATACATTTTGAAGTTTTGCTATTTCCAGACAATTTTACTTACATTAGGAAAGACTTTTACCTGTGATGGGTATGTCTAGCTCCTCCAGTTCAAAAACATCGTCTAAAATAAATAAAACCGTCAACAAGCAACATGAATGAAGTGAAATGTCACTGGATTGCAGGGTAAAAGTTCCACTGTTACCTATAAAGCTGATACGCCAGTTTCCCCCAGTTTACTGTGTCAGCTGTATGAAAAAAGGTGGGGTATCTTGAAACACATTTGTGGGGTAGTAGTGGTGGTAGTGGTCCACCATCCTTCTTTTGGAAGACTGGGAGGGACCCAACGGACGATATGGAGGGAACCGAGGGATGTTAGTACAATATAACTACTGTAGGAAGTGGAGCCACCCAGTTATATCACTGCCACCCCATGAAGGCATACCACTCCAACACCCACCCCTGAGGCAAAATTAACCCAAGGAATCCCATTGACGTATGGGGACGTCACAACGTTTTGTCACAGCTACACCCATCGACGTACGGGTACGTCGCGCAATTGCAAGAGTCATAATTTGCACAATTTTCATGGGTGATTTTTGGTAGGCATATGTGGGAGACCTTCCTCTAACTGCTGTCAAGCGAGGATACTGCCTGGCCCCACCTAACCCCCCCTCCCCCCACACTGGGCAATTCACCTGTTAGCAGTAACCTGGCCAGTAAAGGTATATTGCCCCACGGTCTCTCCAATGACGAAATTCATGGTGAAAGTGATTTCTGAGGTGGAGGACAAAGAAATAAAGAAGCTAGAGCAAGAAACAAACAGAAGTGATGAGGTGGTAATGTCATAAAGGAAGGTGCCATATGTGGATGTGTTTGGTGACTGAACAATGCTTCTATTGCCTATATAAATGTGTGAAAACCAATATAGTCTTGTACTACACATAAATTCGTACCAAATACATAAATAAATACGTAATTTAAAGTGGCTTGAATTAGTTAACCCTTCCAAAGTTCGTTTTCTTTAGCCAGGTACCCTGAGAAAGAGGGAAAACGTAAGGCTGACTCATCACCTGTAGCACCATTTATAGCCTCAGGAGAGCAATTTCTCTATGAATTTTCGATGTTTCTCACCAAAAGCGAAGGTTTGAGCCAAAAAAAAAAAAAAATCCAAAAATGCTCGGGACTGGGGGGTATCGGAGGTTGGAAATAGGTCGGGACGTGACGGGTTAACTAACACTTTTACAAAAATTTTCCTGTCACCACTTAGATCTGTTTCTGCAGGATGAACCACAGCTAAAACACTCTGCTATTCTTGTACCTCCTGCAGAAACTGATATAACCTATGACAATTTTCCCATTGTAACTAAGGTTCTTTTTTCATATTTATTACTATCAATTATTTTTATTTTATTTGTCATTTTTTAAGGAACAGGAAGCATGGTGAGATCCTTACAGTCAGATGATTTATTTATTCAATTATTTATTTTTCTGCAACCTTTATATAATTTTTTGCTTCATATTAGAAATCAGGTTGCCCTGTGGTTAATGGAGAATTTCTAATATTGTGATTACAAACGATCTCTTCCTTGCTGAGCAAGAACAAATAACCTGGCTCACTTGAACTTGGTCTAAAACTGCCATCTTTCCATCCTGAATCCTGAGCTACAACAAAATATTAATGCTAGAATATGGTACTGAACATGAAGATGTGCTATGAAAAGGATACAGAACCCTAGCATTGTGTTAGTTTGCCACTAAGCTATGAAAAATGGGCTATAAAAGAATGAAAATCTCCACCAAGTCAAGGTTAACAAACTACAGTATAATTATGATTAAAAAAATAATTGGAAATGTGTTTGTGAATCTCAATCCTTTATCAGGTGCCAGATATGAACGCCTTCTCAAGGTGGTACTGATATAACCATGCAGTTACTGTAAAGATCCCCAGATATACAAATGTCACTAGCCTCTTCCCTATTCCCCAAAAGAAGGCTGGTTGATGGCACCAGAGGGCCAACTTAAACTTGCTGTCTACTGGAATCACATTCAGATGAACCTGGGGCTGCTACTACTGTACTACTATTACAACCACTACTATTATGGTCTACCATCCCTTTATCAGCCTACCTCCTGGACTGACAGAGCTGACTGAAGATACTGTGCTTCGGCGTTTGCCCTTTTCCTCTGTCTCAAAAGCACTAACTATTTTCTGCTTTTCTTCTTCTGCAACCTCATTCCTCCACTCCCTGATGGACATTCGCACCTCTGTACTGTAGCGGTTCCAGTAGGTAAGCCGGTGCAGCTGTGTAGGGGAGAGACCACAATTACAATACATCTAGACCACAATTACAATACACCAAAACCACAAATACAACACACCTGGACCACAAGTACCATTTAATACACCAAGACCACAATTACAATACACCAAGACAATAACAACACACTTAGACCACAATTTACCATTCAATACACTAAGACCACGATAACAATACACCAAGACCACAATTACAATACTCATACACTAATACCACAATTATATACAATGCATCAAGACCACAATTACAACACACTAAGACCATAATTGTATACATCAAGACCACAATTACAATACACCAAGACCACAATTACAATACTCATACACTAATACCACAATTATATACAATGCATCAAGACCACAATTACAACACACTAAGACCATAATTGTATACATCAA
>JAGKTI010003896.1:0-15096 GCA_018397915.1 Birgus latro | reverse complement strand
CATTTATGAAGAAGTGTTATCAAAATTAAATATGATCACAGCAGTCTTGTTCTGCCACTTCAGCTACATGACATATGCTACAACGGGACAAAAATCTAGGCCAAGTTAAGGTCAAGTGTATAGTACTGTAATACAGTACGACCTTGGATTAACGGCTGATGCTAACTTCTGTCTGTGAAACAAACATTTCATTTCCCTCCCCCTTTGGACCTTACTCTTATGAGCTAATTTCTACAACCTGGAAGAGAAGAACCTATTTATTTTGTGGTGATGTTGTGATATTTGGCTTTATCCCACTGTTTGGAAATATTAACTTTATTAATAAAGTGCAGCCTGTAACTGTAACAGTACCAGGGTAGGATCAGTAACAGATAACTAAAAAACAGCATCACTAACAGTCTGTAGTTATGAATATAATGTTCTAACACTGTTATAACACTTTGATCATTCAGTTAGTCTGTGGTCTACCAGCCTAGTTGGGGATGACATTAAATGTTACTAGTAAAGCAGCACAGGTATTACAGATATCTTTGTTGCCAGTTGCATAGTCCTCAGATTCATTCAAGGTAACTGATAAAAACACCTCCAAACCTCTGTCACCATCCATAATTAGTAGTATGTGAGTATGTTCACCATCCACTCACTCGAGGCAGTGCTACCTTTAGGTGATTCTACAGAGTGTTCTACACTGTGTGGCAAGCTATACTGTTTCCCATAGCCTGGGAAACTGTTTACATTACAGTACCTGTACTATGTTGGGTGATAACCACAAGCTAACAAAATGCTGCCTGGTGATCTAGTGGGATAACTTGCTTCAACCAGATGTGGCCTATACAGGTTTAATTTCAAGGTGTGGTTGGATTATTGTTCACATACTGTACTGCTACATAGCGGTCAACAGTGGGTCACTGTTGCATCTTAACCCCAGACTCATGTTTTCCTGAAAGGGCAATACGAGACTACAACAATCTCTCTCACTGCTAATCAATATTCTCTCTCTCTCTTACTGCCCATCAGTATTCTTTCACTCTTGCTGCTCATCAATACTGTATTCTTTCTCCCTATTCCAAGTCTCCCTCTATCATATCCTCCTCGTTTCTGCCTGAATTCAATACTCTAGAGGTATTTGTCATATTATATGTAGAAAATATACCTTATCTCTTGACAACCAACCATCTGGCAAGATGTTGAGGACCAGTTCAACGTAGGCAATGTTTGTGCAGCCAGTCTCACTCCCACAGTAGAGCTTGCACTCCTCCGGGATCACACAGGCCACTTTATCTGGGTAGAGGACCCTGGCAGCCATCCCAGGAAACACCAGCATGTAGAGTGGTAGGAACTTAAGTAAAGAAGCCACCACACACCCGGCCTTTGCGTAAGTCAGGGTTTTGCTGGAAAGGGATCGCTGTACAATCACCTGGGGAATATAAATCCATACTGCAGTTAGTTTGAAAAAATCTTTCATTCTTCCCAGGTGACCAAGGTCGATGCATGCAAGCATGTAGGAGCATTTAGATACACAGTAATAAAACCGAATGAACGAATGAAAGTTTAGGGCTACTCTGTTAGGGTATGTGGTAGGTCCGGACACTCACCATCCACTCACTTGACGTAGTGCTGCTCTCAGTGTCTGCCCTTTCCTCTCCTCCATCCCTCTTTCCTTCCATCCTATTCTGGCTTTCCTCATTCTTTCCTCGTCCTTCTGACTACGGGTGACTTTACACTCCCTCTTCTGTCTTTCTTTCCTTCATTCTTTCCTCTTCATTTTTCCTGTGGGTGAATCTACACTGAGTGACAAGCCAAATGGTTTCCAGTAACCAGTAAACTATTTACGACGCTGGGTGGTAACCATATAACCAAATTATGGCGCCTAGTGGTTTAGTGGGTAATTAAGGCACTCCAATCGGATTGAGCCGGTGAAGGTTTATATCCAAGGGGTAGTTGGGGTTTATTGCTCACCTAATGCCACTGCCACTCAAGGATGAGTGAGGCTGGTCACTCTCATCTTAAATGTCAGGACCAACATGCCTAGCCCCGGGCTCCTACGCCCCTCATGGGGCAATGTAGGATTGGATGATAGATGGATAGACTATGCTAGGTGAGATTAAGCTAAGTCAGCTCTCAGTGAACTGGCCATGATGAATATGCTCAAGCTGAACACATTAAACAAAAGAAATAACAATATGATTACAGTACTGTACTTTCTATCATTTATGGAAGCAGGTCCGCTTATGTCCATCATACAAGACCCCACATGCTCATCAGCTTCGAAGACTACTGTACATACCCTCCTTCATAATAACACAGAGGTAACTTATGCATATCATGTTCATTTTTTGTATAGTATGGTATATTTATGGAAACTTTACTGACATTAAAGTGATACAATAACCAACAAGTAAGAGAATAATGTGCAATATTAAAGACAATTTGCTAAGGAAGATGTGTTTGATAACCTTCTAAACTGATGTGAATATGCCCCAAAGGATCATTCTCCAGGGCTTAAGGGGATTTTTAGCATCTCTTTCTTGTTACTCTATTTCTTGACAGTGCACAGTAACTTTCTTTCATATGACATGGAGGAGATTTTTTTTGCGGCCACACCTTCTGAGATTACGACTTTAGATAGACTGAAAAAGACAGATAGATAGACAAACAAACAAATACAGACACGGAAAGACACTGATCGATATTGGTAATGCAATCAGTGTTAATATTAAAAACAGATGTAAGTAGCATACAAAACTACTGCACTGTACTTTGGAAAATACAGTAAAACCTCGATATAACGGACTTCAGTAACGGACTTCAGTAGACCGGAATTCGCTTTTATCGGACTCGAGGAGCTACCGGACTAAACTCCTATATATCGGAAAAAGTCCAATATAGCCAGAAAGCAGTCCGGAATGCCTGACAACTTCAGCTATGTTCACCACAATAAGATAAGTAAAAGACATGTTTTTCAGTGCACAGTACAGTATTATTATACCATCTGATTAATGTAGTGAAGGTATAACACAGTACAATACTGCAATGGTGGTGAAAACTACCGATGCAATCCGGACTAATGTCTGATATATCGGAAAAAGTCCGGATTAGCAGGGGTAAGTCCGGATGTCACTTTTATTGGAAAATCACATATTTCGGACTGGCCTGAGCCCCAATTAGTCCGTTATAGTGAGGTCTTACTGTATATTGCTATGCAAGATGTGGTAGAAAGTTTCCTAAGGTTATGTGAATATGGTCCTGGAACCTGGAACTGCCTTTTTGTTGTCTTAAACAGGCATTCTAGCCATCTTCCTTTGTGATTTATTTTGCATACTACAGTATAATCTTACTCTAACTTGGCCCTAAACTGCAAACTTTCCCTCTTGAATTTGGAGATACAGTCGCAGCGTATGACTCTGAGGTTGTCATCATCGTACCCTGGCAACCTACCTGCCAACAGTGCGTCCGATTTCGTATCATATTATGTACGAATCATATTATTACATATGGATATATCATACACAAACCTTATTATACACAAACATATTATACGCGAATCACACGCATATCAAAAGGAATCCCTTAAAGACATGGACGCCCAAGTCCCAGACCCCAAGTTCCGAACATTTTGGGCTTGGGTCAAAAAAAAAAAAAAAAAAAAAAAAAAGCCAATATGTGTTCATCCCTACTCTAAACGCGGTGATGAACAGCTGTGTTTTGGCTTGCAGTTCCAGCGACGTATGCTAGAGTGCCCCTGCATCCTCCCCGGTTCCTGCCTACCTACCGTCGGGACTGCTTGCTCGTCGCCATGGCTGCCCATATGCTCGCTTTTGTGGCGAACAGTGAATAAACTGCAACACTCGCCACTAGACCACATGGGAAATTAGTGTTGTGCAGTGTTAAGAAATTAGAATTCAGAGTCCAAAGGATTAAGTGAAGAGTGCAATACTGGTGTGGCGCAAGTAAGAACAGAATGTGCAGTGTTAAACAATGATAATCCACAGTGCAAAAGATTAAGTGCGGCACACCACTGGATTACTGTACATGCTTCAAGTGCACCTTCACCACTGTCAGAGCCATAGAGGAGGCGGGTTAATCTTCGTGATGGCCACAGATGTGTCGTAAGTACCCTGTACACTGCTAAATATTTTCAATACTCACTTCTAATTTCTCATTCTCTGGATCCATTTCATTTATTTCGTGGTTTCTGTTCTTATTTGTGTGCATAGGGTCTTAAATAGGTGCTGTACATGTCTGGCAGGGAGTTTTTTAGATGGCTTTCAAAGTTAGGTTGGCTTGGGGTCTATAAGTACATGTCCAGGGGCATTTTTCTGAAGTCCCACACATGCCTTTGGCTCTATTACATCGGATCTTGGAGGGATTACTGTATACATGAAATTGGATGCGCTGCTGATGAGTGGGTTGCTGTGCAAAGTAATGACACCCTTAGAGTTGCGCACCGTGACTGCAGTCATGAAGAAATGCTATGGAAAGAATGTAGGGCCATAACATTGTCTAATTTTGCCACTGAGCTACATGAGATAATCTTGAAAATTATGAACATCTGAGACACGTTAGTGGAAGAGTACACACTATAACACAGTACTGTCTTTCATGGTATTCATGTTTTACTGATATCAACAAAGCTTGCATAGTATACCAGAGAATATTAACATATCACAACCATAAATAATTTGATAAGGAAGAGGTGTTATAAGAACTTCTTAAGCTGATGAGAAAAGAACCCTCAAACTCTTCATGCCTCACCTGGTCAGTGCACCAGTACCAGATGCTGGAGATGGTGATACCAAAGATCATGCCAGTCCAAGGCAGGTCAGACTCTCCAGGTTTGATGGACCTGAAGAAGTGCATGGCATAGCTGGGAGGCTCACCACAGTTGGTCATGTTGTCAGGGCCGCCGTAGCGAGTCTTGTTCGGGACGGCATAAAAGTAGTCATCAACCAGCTTGTCATAGCCTCCCACCTCATTAAAAGCTACCGGTATAAAAAAAAAAATGTACCTTGGCATATACAGTGCTGAGACTAATATCCAATTCATATACTGTACAAGGTGCTAAATATGTGGTTTAAAAAAATGCACACAATACAGTATAAATTATGGTGATATATACGGTAATACTAATGATAAAAGGAAGAGTGTATTCTGATCCACCATGATTCCATGCACTGTATAACAGTACTAAAATTAAACAAGAGACAGTATAATAGTACTAAACTGAAACATGAGGCAGTCTTCATTATACGTCACGCATGTGCTCTGAAACTCACAAATTATATCTGAACAACTACTACAGTTGCTGCTGTTACTTAACCCTGGTTTGTCTGGATGAACAAACCCAATGATCATAGGTAAGCAACTGCTTCTGTGAGGCCAACCTACAGATGCAGTACAGTAGGTACACTGTGTAGGGATCAGTGACATCCTTGTTGTATACACTAGTGCCTCATCTGCTTCACACCAGGGTCCTTTCCATGACAAAATGCAGGGAAACATGATGAGGATTAGCTCCCAGGTGAATGCTGTAAGTGTTCTACGCACGGAACAAACCGTTGCCATGTCTAGACTCCTCGTCAGTGGCATATCTTGTACTGCGAAGATGGTCAGCAGTAGAAAATAAGCAGTGTTTCTGACAGAATGAGGATAAAATACCCTGAAAACAGTTGGGTTAGAGCGTTCCGCTCTGGCCGTAGGGTCGGAGGATCGAATCCACCCAAGGGTCATTGGTAGACATCAGGAAGGGCATCCGGTCATAAAATGCTACACGCTCCAATCCAAAAAGGCCGACGCATGCAAGCATGTTGCAGCCTTCAAAAACGAAATGAAACGATACTATACCGTACAGGTACAAACTACACTGCAGTATACTGTATGTATGGTGGTGGACAGTATGCTAATCCCCTACGGATATATGCTAAATCTGAATCTGATGAATCATGAACATTAAATGAAAAAGTACAGTATAGATTTCAAGTAATTGCTGATATTAAAAAATCAGGCACATAAAGGAACAAGGTGCAAGACTGTACAGATGACTGGGTATACTTTATTTACTTTAACATGATCTAAAATTGCCGTCTCTCCACCTTCAGTGCTGACCTACAACCGGAAATTAACATTAAAATATGATGCTAGTCATGAAGATGTGTTATAGCAAAAATGCTGAGCTGTTGTATTGAACATTAACATTAGTATAAAAGTCCTGTAATTCGAATCACAGGGAACCGTGGGTCTTCCGGACTATTGTTTTTTTCGGACTACTGGGAGGGCCCTTTGAAAATATTAGAAATATGTACATGATCGTTAAATAAATACTTAAAATGATACAGGTTATTGCTTTACTCACCGGAAATACATAGAAGTGTACATGAATAGTTGCAGGCTGGTTCATCCAAGTCCAAGGGCATGTCCAAACCAGATAAATCCTTAGATAAAGCTCAGAAAAATTTGAAAAAGCCCAGAAAATTTGGAAAAATTTCTCCATGACAAATTCGGAGTACTGTATTGGGATTTTCAGATTATCGGTGGTCGCATTTGAGGACTTTTCCTGTATATGGTGTCGGTCATCAACATGTACTATGAAAAGGATGCACTGTCACAGTATTGTCTTATTCTGTCACTAAGCCATGGTACAAAAGTTTAAAAATGGATAAAAATCTGCACCAAATTATGGTGGATGAACTTTGGCAAAATGTAGAGGTGTGGCTTGTTGGTCATAGGGGTGAAGTGGTAACTCTGATACTGCAGGTTGGAAGCCTAGTGTAACTTGTTACTATGAGAGTTTTATTGTGGTTCATTTTACTGGTAATAGCTTCAGTTAAATGATTTAGTTTATGGTAGCCTACTCCTCACGCCGTCACACCCCAGACATTCCTGAGCTCCCGAGGAACAAGAGAAATTGGTTGTTATAATTCTTTTGCCATTTCAGTACTCTTCCATATGCCCACCAATGTGTCATAAAAAAAAACTTGTTATTGCCAGTATGCTGTACTGCATGAATTATTACTTAGTGGTGGCATGAGTAGTATGAGTGATGGCTTGCAGTAATACCATCAACTGTTGTAATGTACTATGAAAACAGGAGTTGCTTTACCTCAAGGAATGGACTGAATGTTCTTTGCCCAGAATCAGGTACCAGTAGGTTCAATGCCACTGGCTGTGACTTCAAATTAAGCTGAGAATAATATGAGTTCTTAACTGCAAGCTTGAAACACAGAAACCTGGCATTACTGCAGTCTTACTGCTGGCTGAATACATTAATCAGATGGGAATGATCTACAGCAACCAAAAGTTTTTCATTTCTAGTCCTGAATCTATTACAGTATTTCAGTCCTTATGATGGCCTTATATTCTTATATTCCTTCTTCTTTTACATGACACTAGAATGAATCTTCCCATCCCAGTGAAGAATGAATGGTTGAGTCTGAGACCTGTCTAACCTTTATGAACAGTATATTCCTAAATCTGCCATTAGCTGCTTGAATCCCTCATTGAAACCTCGAGGAACTGGTTCAAATTTTACAGTCTGCAATTATGAACCTGATCCCATAAGTAGACAAAGGACATATATATATGAAAATAAAATCCCACCTTCAAATTCCTTCAATTTTGAACAATGTCATACTGATGCTAAACACTCTGGACAGCCCAAAGTCAGTTATTTTATTCATTATTAACCCTTTCACATGGAGAGACAGACTAACAAATGAGGAAGTGAAGGAGCGTTGTGGAGTGGTTGAGGACGTGATGGGAAGCGTTAGGAGAAACACGTTAAGGTGGTTTGGGCATGTGGAGAGGATGGAGAGTGAAAGACTGACGAGAAGAGTGTATGTGAGTGAGGTGGAGGGGGCGAGAGGGAGGGGGAGGCCGAGGATGAGATGGATGGATGGAGTGGAGAGGTATATGAGAGAAGGGGGTGTGAGTTGGGAGCGTGGTAGTGAAATGGCAGGGGACAGAGTGACATGGAGGCGATTTGTTTGTGGCCACCCTGTTCGGGATCAAGGCGTCTGGCAATAGAGATAGATAAACCCTTTCATGTTTGCATCTTTAGTATTGTATTTATTCAGCTGAGTGAGTCATAGGAAAGTGAAAGATTTAATACTGTCACAATTTACCCTGCATCATCCTTGGAGTTCCATTCACTCGGGACTTATCTCGGAAGGATCATATTACAGTACATCTTTTGTAAAATCTGCTTCCAAGAGCTTAGGTGTGCTAAGCCGACTCCGTTCCTCCTTTACCCCTGCACTGTTGTTGACATTATACACGGATTTTATCCGCCCCTGTGAAGAGAACAACTCTCACGTGTGGGAAGGCTCCCCAGATAGAGCTCTTCTCAATAGGGTGAAGTCAAAGGCTTTTCGTCTCATAAACTCTCCTCTTCTTACTGGCTCCCTTCAACCTCTGTCTCTTCACCTCACTGCTGCATCTTTATCTCTTTTCTATCACTACTTCAACGGCCACTGTTCCTCTGAACTGTCTGCTTGCATCCCTCCACCTCTACGACAGGTGTGTAGTACCCATCTATCAGCAAACTCTCATCCCATTTCTGTCCAACTCTCTAATGCAAGAGTTAACCATTACTCCCAGTCCTTCATTTATGCAACAGGTCAACTCTGGAACTGTCTCCCTCTGTCTGTATTTCCTGCTAGCTATGATCTCCAGTCTTTCAAACGCAGTGTGTCCAGGCATTTCGAAATGATCGGACCTTGAATTTGGCTCTCTCTTTTATTTTGTTTTTTTTCCTGGAAGGAATGGTTTGAGGGCTCGTGGCCTTTGGTTCCTTCTTCCTAGCATTAAAAAAAAAAAAAAGTAAGGAAAATCCCTGTATTGTAATCCACCTAAAGCCAACTGATTTATTGAGCTGAAAGGGAGTCCTAAAAGCCTTACAGAGTTAAAAGGATGGTGTGGCCTCTGCCACTTCCTTGGATTCCATCCACTAAGTGGCATCACATACACGATTATGGGTGTGTTGCTTCAATAATGAATTTAATCATCAGTCTGTATGGCATAATTTGCTAATCCATCATGAGTCATAAGTTAGCCAGTTGGCTAATGGTAAAGATCTATGAGGGAGAGCTTTATGATACCAGTACAGTGTTATGTTTGTGACAATAACAGTACAACATTATTCACCGAACCAAACTAGTAAATGTACTTACTCATGCCCATAAGGATGAAGGCACCAACAATCATAAGAATAGTCTGTGCAAAGTCAGTCCAGATGACAGCTGTGAGACCTCCTGTAATAGTGAAAATGGTTGCAATTGCCAGAAGGATCAGGATCGAAATGTACATCCACTCATCGCTGTTCTTGTTGAGAGCTTGCTGAACAAAGATCGCCCCTGCATAGAGGTCAGCCTGTGGAGAGAACAGTGCCAAGGTAGGTAAATGAGGATAATGGATGAAGGGCGTTTCTGTAAAATGAGGTTGATAAAGAGGAAGATGTCTAGAAGAGATAGGTAATGGCAGAAGGAGAGGAAAGAGAATGCTTAGGTTAATGCCCATCAACTGCATGAGGGTCATTCAGGCAGGCATTTAAGTTTCTGCTAGGCCCATATCTTCTCTCAGACTATGATATGAAACCATGAAGTTGACATGGAGGCGATTTGTTTGTGGCCACCCCGTTCGGGATTGAGGCGTCTGGCAATAGATAGATAGATAGATTTCCATTCTAGGTATGGTATAACCTTGCCACAAATCTCATGGCCATCCATGGGATCAAAGCCAGGACTTTTGGGTGTGGACCAAGAATGCTTCTGATTTCAAGCCAATATGAAAGACATCAATGCTTGGAGCCTGCAAAGCATTCTTAAAAAAAAAAAAAAAAAAAAAAAAAAAAAGGATTTGAACCTTAAAAAAATTTTAAAAAAAAAAAAAAAAAAAAAAAAAAATCAGGATCTGTACATTCTGAGAATCCTGGACATACTGCATTTAAAGGTCTGGAGATTATAGGCAAAGACAGACTGAAGAGACAATTTCTAAGTTGACCAGATGTATACATAAAAGATATAGTACTGCACAGTACTGGTTTACTCCTGCATGAGAGAGGCAAACAGAACTGTGTGTGTGTGTGACGGTAGACAGGTGCTGGTGCCTACTGAAAAAGGGGAGAGGTTCAAGCAGAGTTCAGTGAAAAGTGACCAAAATACTAGTGGAACGTAGTGTTCAAAGACCAGAATACTATTAACAGAAGAAAGAGAAAGACTGAAGGAAGCCATGGAGCAGAGGTGAGTTGATGAGATGAAAAGCCACTTATTTCACCCGGTTTTAGAACCCCCACATGTGAGAACTGTACTCCTTCTGTACTTGGGTGAATAAGGCCCTGTTACAATGTCAACAGGTCAGTGGGGTTAAAGAGGGCAGGGAGTTGGTTCAGCACATCTACCAATAACCTCTCCAAAACTGTTTGACAACGAAGTAACGTTATTTTTCCAAGGCAGATTATTATAAAATGTGGCATCAAAAATATTAAAGAGAAGATGAAGGAGAATATTAGAGAGAAGATGAAGAAGAATATTAAAGAGAAGATTAAGGAGAATACTAAACAGAAGAAGAAGGAGAATCTTTGAGAGAAGATAAAGGTAAGGGGCTAGTGATGTGGAAGATATGTTGAGATGAGAGATGGAGGATTTTGGGTTTTTAGGCATTACATGTAACATGATTTCTTTGCTCCAAGTGAAAATAAGAGACAAATTAGGAGACAGGTGTTCCAAAGCCTCATCCTTTGACTGTTGTTACCCCACTGGGAAGGAAGAGAAGACAGAATATCTTTGAAAAATTGAGACTGTAGCTGGTGAGGAGACCCATTACTATAGCCTACAAAGAAATGGAACTCACAGATATTTTAGTGAAGATGGAAAGGAGGAGGGCAAGGCAGGAGAGGTATATGCGAATTCTCTGACCCCCAAACCTCTCCCTTAGGTACTCCGGCATGGTGTAGATCCCGGAGCTCATGTACACAGGTAAGAAGAGCCAACCCAGCATCATCAGGACAAAAATGGCCTGCATGGTAGGGAAAAAAAAATGAATAAATAAATAAAAATATATAGGTAATAAAACTGCTGCACTAAACTGTCTCAAAGTAGAAAAACAAAGATTCCTGGCAAAGCTGAAAATTGTTAGTGTCAAGTGGTTGTACTGTACATGGTTCATCTACTGTAACTTGGCAGATATTCTAGTCCTTCTGCTGCCCATTTCCCTTAGTCCAGTGACAAAATTCTGTGGGTCTACATACTTTCCATAATATTCTTCGCATCTTGTGCTACATTTTCGGACTAAACTCTTTTTACTGATCAACAGTGAAGCTGAAGAGATGGTACTTTTTTACCATGTCAGGGTGGATAAAGTTTACTGTAATTTAGATACATGCACTGCATGGAAAATGAAAAGTTAACTGAGAGGGTACAGAGAACAAAATCATAAGAAGAGCGAGAACAGGATGACTAAATGAGTGAAGTGGTACGATTAAGAAGCGCATAAAATCTCTTGGTGCTATATTGCTGCAGTCATCACTCAGAATTGTGGGGTTGTAGGGAACATCTCATTACAGACATCCATACATCTGGTACTGTAAATTGGGAGAACTTGCTAATTTGCTTTACAAGTAGCAACTGACATTCAATAAAAGTTATTTCCGTCGTTTAGTCGACAGAGGACAATAAACACTATTTCTGTCTTTAAGTCTACTATGGACAAAAAACACCATTTCTGTCCATTGCTGTGGACATTCATATTCAACACATGCTATGACTGTTTCATTCATGACTGGTGTGATGATATTAGCAAGGGTGCTTTGTTTCATGTCTGTGGATCTTGAGGAAGATCAGTAAAGACTGTATTAACAAAAGTCAAATTACCAGACATCACTGCCCCAACCTGGGATGAAATTCAGGTCTTTTCAGAGAGCAGATGGTTTCTCTAACTGCTTGATTACCAACATCCCGACTACATGGAAGAGAATGTGAATCCCTCTTCTCCACACTTAAGTATTGTCCAGCTCTCTCACAGCTCATGCTGGCTCCACCAGACCCTGCTGGGGATAATGCCATCTTTCTGGTGGAACCACACTTGCTGATTCTTATCATTCCCTCCATTCATATGCCTAAGGCTGGCTTCAGTTTCAGCTTCATCTTTATGAGGCCATGGTGTAAAGGCTGCAAGTGGTTTTGGCATCATATTTCTAATGCTGATGAGCATTGGCTTCATACATTCTGAGAGTAAGCGCTTTGGCTTTAACGCTAAGAGGCTGGCTTTAGTCCTAAATGCAGGCTACTCAATGAAGGTGAAAACTAGAAAAGATGTGTATCATGTGGGGATAAGTTACATTGATCCATTACTATTAAAGGCAGATGACGAGCCCATTTCCCTTGATGGCATTACAGTAAAAAAAATAAATAAATAAAACAAAAATCCAGTCACCTAAGGGATCAAATCTATGAGAAGGTAATCACTCCAGCTGGGTTGTTTTAACCATTAAACCACAAAACACTGCAGACTAATTGCAACTGCACACTCACATCAAGTTCAAAAGCACCAATACCAATTCCTGATGCTGCTCCAGACCCAGCTAACCCAATAAAATGGCCTGAACCAATATTGCTGGCGAAGAGGGACGCTCCTACCTGAAAGTAAATAAACAAACACTGAGTGTGGTTAAATTAGCTTTTCCACCGTCACTGTAAGGTATACAAGGACCTAGCCCTGCCTTACTTCAAACAGGTCATTCCCGTGTATTATGTACACACCACAACAATGTGACAGAGGACATTTTATCAAGGAATCAAGTCTGCACAACTTCTTTCTTTCACAGGCCTATCACTGTGAAGTACATTTCTTAGCAAGTATATAATGCACTGGGATCAATTGTAATGAATTACTGGGAAGATAACTGGAAGGAGTCATCAGGGTTCCACAAATATTAGCAGGCAACAGAATAACATAGAAGATAATGTTGGCTGAGTGAAATGGGGTTAATGAAGACTGCTTGTAATCCCTTCAGTCTAACGGTGCTTCTGCATGAATCATCCAGAGACGGTAAAAAAAGAAAAAAAAAAAAAGTAGGGGGGTTGTCACAGTCAAGAGGTTAATCTCGTTCCAAATCTCCCTCCATGAGCACTCTTCTGACCTCTTTCTAATCTCCATCCTCCTAAGTTGTCTCTGTTTTTCTCACGTAATCTATTACATACCACTCTCACACACACAAAAACACACTTGGAAAATGGATTTTAATGCCAAGAAGTGTCATGTATTAGAAATGGGAATGACTGAAAAAAGACCACACTGGGCATATAAAATGGGTAATGAGATAATTAGTAAAAGAAAAGATGAGAAAGACTTGGGAGTGATTATTCAGGATGACTTGTACACGGAAGTAAAATATATGAGGTCTGCATTAGACCAGTATTGATATATGGTGCTGAAACATGGGTTTTGACAGATAGACTGATGAATGTTCTGAGAAGTACTGATTGTAGAATGTTAAGATACAAGGTGGGAGGGAGATGGGAGGACAGAGTTTTGAGTGAGGAGGTAGCCAGAAGATGAGGGGTGAGGGATCTCAATATCATCTTGAGGCAGAAGCGACTTAGATGGTTTGGTCATGTGAGGAGGAGTGAGGAAGGGAGCTGTGTGAGAATAGCACAGGATCTGGAAGTGGTGGGATGTCGACCGAGAGGAAGACCTAAGAAGACCTGGAAAAGTGTTGTAATGCAAGATATGGAAAGACTGGGTATTGGAGAAGATTTAATCTAGGATAGGAAGCAATGGAGAAAAGCCATCGCACGTCCAACCCCAGTCTGAATATGGGAAAAAAAGGATGAAAAATGATGATGATGATGATGACTTGTCACCAGAAAAGCATATAAACAAAATCATTGGAGGAACTTATGGATTATGAGAGCGGCTTTTAATTATATGGATGAGGAAGTGCTGAGGGAGTTAATAGTGACTACAAGACCAAGACTATAGTATGCGGCTGTGGTATGGTCACCCCATTTGAAGAAGCATACTGATAAACTAGAGAGGGTTCAACAAATGGCAACGAGGATGATACCATGCTTAAGGGACCTGACCTATGAGGAGAGACTGGAAAAATTGAAGTTACCATCACTGCGCGAGAGAAGGGAAAGAGGTAACTTGATCACGATATATAGAAAAGTAAGAGAATTGGAAAGGGTGGATAGAGAGGATCTTTTTGTGTTGGATGATGGAAGAACAAGAGGTCATGACTTCAAGCTCAGGAAAAGTAGATGTCTTAATGATCTTAAAAGGCTCAGTTTCCCAAAGAAAAGCATAAGTATTTGGAATGACTTAGACGAAGAGGTGGTACAGGCAAAAAATATTCATGTGTTTAAAACTAGACTAGATAAATGCAAATATGGAGACAGGACAACACGAGCTTGGCTCAATTCCTGTATACTACAAATAGGTAAATACACACACACACACAGTCCTGTGCACATACAGTATACCCATCTCTCTCTCAGTACAGATTTCTTTTGTGTCTTTTATGTCAATGCATCAGTCAGTTTTTTAAAAAGTCCAATACTTGTTTGTATGCTGAGTCTATATGTAATCTATCCATCAATTTATACAAATCTATCTACAGATACAGTAAAAAAGTCCTATACTTGTTTGTATGCTGAGTCTATATGTTATCTACCCATCAATTTATACAAATCTACCTACAGATACAATAAAAAAGTCCAATACTTGTTTGTATGCTGAGTCTATATGTAATCTACCCATCAATTTATACAAATCTACCTACAGATACAGTATATATCTCTTTATGTATCTATCTATTAGCATTTTTCACTATCTACCTATATGTCTACCAAGTATCTATCTACTTACTTATACCTATTTATTATGTGTAGTCACTTCACCCATAATGCACTCTCCCATAACACTGATCATATTATAAAGTGTTCAGGTCCTTAAGCCTACTGCAACACATTTATGTCCACCACAGCATAAACTATGGGTTTAAATAATGCATTATCTTTCACTGCATGGACCTGTCTCCCACAGCACTGACCATGTGACCACCCAGAGGCTCACTAGTGTGGAGTGATGGTCATGATATAG
>JAGKTI010003895.1:25293-41589 GCA_018397915.1 Birgus latro | reverse complement strand
ATGTTACTGAGGCAAAGAATGTCGACATTAGAAATATAAAAATAAGAAGAATCATAGGGGGTTACTCTCCCCATATATCGCATTACGGATCAGAGTCTATTGCACAACATGTACTAAGTTATTAAAGCCATATCTGTCGTCCTTTTACAATTTCTGAAAATTATTAGTTTGGTGAGGGAGGCTGACCCCCCCTAAACATCATGGCTGAAAAAGTTGTACAGTACAGTATATAGTGGAAGACCTTCCCAGTAACCCGAGGAACTCACCTGGGAAGTTTCATTCAGATCCATCAAATAGCCTAGGAGGAATTAAAGCGCACACACACACACACACACACACACCACACACACACACACACACACACACACACACACACACACACACACACACACACACTCCATCAGTTCATCGGTATCTTAAGCACTGTAGACAAAACTCCAACTATATTCACAGCATATTACACACGCCTAGTTCCCATAATATTACACACTCCATCTGGCTTATCCACTTGAAACGTCTCACTACGATCTCGTCTTTATACTTTTTCCAACCTTGCACTCTCCAGACGATTATATTCAGCTCAGGATACGCTTTTTGGATTGGAGGGGTTACATATTTTCATCACTGACCCTTCACTTATTCAGGGCTTTCAACCAAAATAAAATAGCCTGGTTGTAGCAAGAAGATATTATAAAACGGCATTGCTACACTCAATGAGTTAACAGTTAAAACTCTATTACTGTCCATCTTAATCGGCGTTCAGCAATGGTAACAGATGAAAATTTAGTTCATCTCTCAACCTATCCCTCTCTGTCTATCTGTTTACGTGTTCATATATCTATCTGCCTTTCTGTCTGTCTGTTTATTGCATGACGCACAGAGTTCATCCCACTTACTCATACACCTGGATCACACCACTCCAACCTGCCCTCTCTCATGTATACCTCCACTTCATTTTTTCATCTCAATCTCGGCACCCTCTTTCTCACTCTCCACAGTACAGAGAATTAAAATCTTTGCTGCTGCAAATTGGATCTAATTAGCCTCTAATCTGATTACGCAAAACTTCTGGAATTTTAAACTGTTACGTAATGAGTGGCGTTGCAAGATTATGGAGGGGAGAGGGGAGGGGGAAGAGGGGAGAGGGGAGGAGTGGAGACGACGGAGGAGGAGTGAGGGGGAGGAGGGAGAGGCGGAAAGAGGAGGAGGGGGGAGAAATAATAAAGAGGGGAGGGAAGGAGAGGGGTGAAGAGGGGCAAGTGAATGAGGGGGAAGAGGGAAAAAGGGAATGGAGATGGAGGAGAGGAAGAAGAGAGAGAAGTGGGAGGGGAAGAGAAGAGCGGTGTACAAGAGTACATAGGAAAACAAAGGAAAGTAAACAGGGGGAATACAGGAGAAAACAAAAGGGGAGAGAGAGAGAGAGAGAGAGAGAGAGAGAGAGAGAGAGAGAGAGAGAGAATAATTAGAAAATAACACGCTAATAATAAACTGATCCAGGCACTTAACACTTCTCACCTGCATCACTTTTGCACCCTTCAACGCCTGAGTCCGCCTGGGGGGAGGCGTCCTGGGGTGAGGAACTGTCTGATGGGGAGTTTTGGGGAGAGGAGAGACGCGGTAGGGCCTGACGGGGAGTGACAAGTGGGGTACCTTTCGTCGTTTCCTCTCCAGCACTCCAGTACTCGTCCTCCTCATCCCCACGACACACGACCTGGGTGCTGTGGTAGACTTCAGGGTCATGTGGGAGGCTGGTCGACCGGCTGAAAAGGTCGTGTGAAGCGCCCTGGCAGGTATGGTCGACGTAGGGAAGACTTGCAGCGCGTGCAGGCTCAGCGGAAGGCGTGTCAAAGGTGAAGACAAGCGGCTGGGAGGAGTTGCTTGAGGCTCGGCATGCAGCGCAGTCTGGCATGGGGCACACAGCACTAGGAGACGCCAGCACGGATTCCTGACTGGCCTCAGGATCGGCACGTGGCACGGGGGGAAACCTCTCAGTGATCCTCCTCCTCACCTCCGCCAGCTCTGAATCGACGCTGGTGGTGGAGTCGGAGTCACTTGGACGATCCGTGTACCTCTTCACTGACTGATCCTTCACCTTACCCTCTATATCTCTCCCAGGCTTTTTTACTTTTGTCACTGCTTGCTCGTTTCCCTTATCCTCAGAGATTCTCCCACGTTCATCTGCTTCTGACACTTTGTGTTGATCCCTTTTACCTTTAGAGCCTAATCCATGTTTCTCTTCTTCCCCTTCCTCCTTTTGAGCCCGTGAGACTGCCTGTGAAAGTAACGTTTCAGCATCACATGCACTAGTTTCTGTTTCCACCTGAGTAGGAGATGACGGATCCTCTGCATCAACCACACTAAGAATTGTATCCAGAAGTTCACTGTAGAAGTCTGTGTCGTCAGTGCTGGTGCCTTGCTCTGGTGTAGGGGTGGGGCCGTCCTTCTCAAAGCTCACATAACTACTCTCACCACCTCCCTGCTCACTAGTACTATGGTCTGTCCCCTCCACACTGTCACAGGTGCTGGGAACTGAAGTCATATTGCTTCCAAGCTCCTGTTCATTGTTATTTCTCTGAGATTCTGTCCCCTTGCCTGTTTTAGAATTAGAAGCTGATTTATCTGAAGTAAGTGGCGAGGGTGTGACGGACTCGGTGATCGATGTTCCTGTTGGGTTTAATGCCCCTGAGGAAGAAGCTTTTCCACCAGCCAGAGCTGTGACATCTGAGGAGGAGTAGGATGACTTATACTGACGCTTGGCTCGCTGGTAGCGGCGGCGAGGGATGGATCCCACATCTCTGGAGGACGGTCCAGCATCATCCTCATCCAGGCTGGGGTCCTTTTTGGTGTGTGGTTGACGGGGAGTGGAGTGGGCTGGGTAGGAGGAGGACAGGTCGAGCGTGGAGCTGGTGGTGTTGCTGGAGATGCAGGGGGCACAAGTTTGAAGGATCCTGTCAATAGCACTACTTCTGCTGCTGCTGCTGCCCGCACTGATGGAGCTTTCACACCGCCCCTCTAGTTCACTCAGCTCTGATTTACTCACTTCTCCTCCCCTCATACCCATACCATATTCAGGGCTGTCTGGGCCTCGGTCATCCTCGCCCTTCAGCCCGCCTTTCCTCTGGACATTGCCGCTCACTGAGTATGATCGCCGCAGCTCACCTGGAAGTTCATTGTCGAAATACTGGAGCTTCTGTAGCCTCACACCTGTGATGTCTGATTTTTGTTTCTTTAAAATACTAACTCTGGCTGTCCTCTGCTTCATATAATTCGATTTTTGCTTCTCTGCTCTGCTCTCTGATTCAGGCTGCTGCTTCCTCCTGAGAGACGTTTTCTCGAATGCTGAACGTCGCTGGGGTGAAGAGACTTCCGGCAGTGGGGGTGTGGCTGGCCAGCTGCTCAGACCAGGGGACTGAGGTGGCTTCTTCTCCTCACTGTGCTCCTTGTCGTGTTGCACTGCCTTCACCGGACCTTCCACATCACCTTTAGCAGCTGTTATCGGTAAATTTTCGTAAATGTGAATTGCTTTTGCTATTAGTGACCTAGACTTTGGTGAGGTCGGCGTGTGGTCCCCAGCCTCTGATGTCTTCTGCTGGTGCTGAAGTGCCTCGCCCACGTTCTCATAGATGGGGTCGTTACTCAGGCCAGCACTAGGAAGAGACAGCTTCGCTGAACGAGCATCATGATCACCTACAAGTTTTCTTTCTCTATCACTGGTCTGATTAAGATTTCCTGGCTGAAAAGCTGGTACCCGTGGCTGCTCTGTGCGAGATTCTTTTACAGCCAACATCTGCTGACTGTCAACGGACAATGGTTGCTCCTCAGTCACTGTTGCTGACTGTGTCTGTACTTGCTGAACTAATACTGGGTTCGGCTGGCTCTGCTCCATCACGGTTGGCTTTGCACATTCAGTTACTGGTGTATTTGTTGTGCTTTTTCTGTGTTCTTTATTGAAGTTCAGATTACTCTCCACTGCCAACGGGAGACTGACGCAGGCTGCTTCAGTGTCGACAACTTGGTGGCTCTCTAGTGCAGGTGTGGTCATTAAATCAAGGACATCTTCCCTGGAATCCTTTTTCCTGAGGACACCCACAATCCTGCAGGAGGATATGGGTGGAGCAGAGGGTGGAGGGGTGGGGGCGTCGGCTGAGTTGGGGAACTCAACACAGCTGAGACTGGAGAGGCGAATATTTTCCACACTACGGCTCTTCGCCTTCAGGCGGCCACACACACCTCGTGCAAAAATTTCACTCACTGTTGACACTTTAGTACCTCCTGAAGCGGCTGACACCAACTTCTCGGGGCTGAATTCACTCTCAGTCCGGCTTCTCTCCAAAGAAGGCGGGTGAGGGGGTTTGGCCAGCTTCTGTGGGGCTCCTGTATCGTTGTTCTGTACCATGCTGAAGCTGCCCTCTGAAATAGTTTTAGTGAGCCGCCGATGACCTCTTACCAAACCACGTGTACCTTGACCTCCTGATACTTCTCCCTCTCCTGCTCCTCCTTTCTCACTTTCACTAGGTGGACTTCCAGTGGCGATATTACTACGGTTATCTTGTCGTATCTCATCAGTTTCACTCACTGACTCCTTTGTGCTGGCATTATCGTTGCCTTTGGTGGGACTATGACCCGCCAAATCGTCAACACAGGTCTCTAAAAACGTTCCTCTATCCTTTCCTTTATCTTCACTACTGACGGTTAAATTTTGATTATTAGCCTCAGATATACTTTCATTATTTTTCATGTTCCTTTCAGCATTTTTAGCAACCATGGAAGAATTATCGTCACCATGTACTTGAGTCATTCCACCAGCTTGACCTTGACCACCTTTGACCAACGTTAGCTGAAATGTGATCGAGTCTCTATTGACTTTTTTATAATCTTTCTTCTCCGATACCCTCACCACTGAATATACCCTACTTGTATTCGCCTTTATTTTTGAAGTTACATCCTGGTTGCTTGTATCTGTGGCATCAGAGGGAGTGATTGAATCGGGTTTCATAGCGTTACTGGTCGATTCAGTGATCTTTGTGTCACGTGAGTTGGGAGAAGCGATGGGAGGAGGAGACACGGAGTGATATGACGAAGTGCCAGGGAGAGGGAAAGGGAGAGCAGGGGGAGGCGGGGGTGAAGGTATTGTGCCCAGTTGCCCAGGGCTCTTGCTGAGGGACGCACTGGCAACCTTTGCTGCAGGATCGTCTTGCACGGCTGACCCACAAGTCCCCACCCCCTCTGGTGTCCCACCCTCATCCTGGGTTTTATTTTTCCCAGCATCCGTCACCCTCGTCTCATCCATCACGGCATCAGAAGCTGTCACATTTAGAACTCCCTCTCGCAATGGACCGCTGGCAACTTCAGAGTCACATTTTTCCTTCAGTTGACCCTCGTTTACACTATCTGTCACTCTTGCCTCGTCGACTACATTTGTCTGCAGCACTCTCTCTCCCTTTGCCTCCACAATACCAGCTTTCTCCCCAGCTACTGACTTTCGTAAAACAGAGCAGATCTCCTCTTTCGCCTGCTCACTCAGTCTGGCCATCACGTCAGGTTTGCTCTTCTCCGTTGTCGCGCCCTTTCGTGAGCGTATCTTCTCAATCATCATGCCGTCATCCTGTTTGAAGCGAGCGATCATCTCGTCTCTCTTGTCAGTCATATTTCCCTCTACGGTTTTTGTCTCTGCTGATTTTGTGGTTCCATTTTCTTCTACGATTTTTGCTTTTGCTGGTTTTGTGGTTCCTGGGGTTTCAGCTTCCACCTCCGCAACAAAAGGATTCTTCTTCTCCTCCTTCTCATCCTCATCCCTGTCTCCCATCACTACCTGGGGGCCGGTGTCACATTTTCCCGCAACATCCCTCGCCTCCCTCCCTCCCCCACCGCTGCTACCACTGACGATGCTTGCCTGACTCGCTTTCACACACTCATCCTCAAATCGCGTCTGTTTCTGATCTTCGCCTGTTACTGTCACTGTCTCGCCTCCTACATCACCTTCACTCGGTATAACACTACCGCTTTCGCCAGTCGCACTGTTTTCCTCACACTGCCTCTGTTTCTGATCTTCCTCGCTTGAGAATATAACATTCATCACCGTCTCACTTTCAGCCTCACCTCCATAACTTATAATATTTCTGTTTTCTTCACTCACAGTGTTTCCTTCACAACGTCGCTGTTTCTCATCGCCCTTGCTTGTGTCTACAGTTTTCATCCTCGTCTCACCTCTAACCTCACTTCTACTCTTGGTGTCTCCACTCACACTGTCTTCTTCACACTGCCTCTGCTTCTCATCTCCCCTGCTCGTTACTGCAGCTTTCATCACCTTGTCACCTCCACCTGTGTTGTCTCCACTCACACTGATCTCCTCACACTGCCTCTGTTTCTCATCTCCGTATCTTGTGATTGGAGTTTTCGTCACCGTCTCACTTCCTTCCACACTCCCTGTTTCTCCTCCAGCAGGGACAGCACTCCGACCTGCCATGCCTCCCTTGCTACACTGTGCTCCGTCAGCCTCGTCATCTCCACCCAGCTCTTCACGCCTTCCTAACCCTTCACCGCTGCTGTCACCACATTCGAGGGGGTCGGTGTGCGTGTCATTAACCTCCTTAATACTAAAATTCTCTTCTGTGTACTCTTCATTTTTCCTACTTGTTGCTGTATTTTCCATAACTACAATAGCCTCACACTTTCCAACATTTATATCAACTGTGGAAATGTTGTTCTTCTTCCTAACATTCTCATTTGCTGTGTATGTTCTGCTCTGTTTTCCTGCTGCTGAGCTATCCTTACCTACAATCGCCTCTCTCTCCCCTACAACCATATCAAAAGTGGATGTAACACTCTTTCTCGTAGGTGACACAACATTAGATTTCGTGTTCTCAAGTCTGTCTTCCTCCTGACACGCCTCTTCTCCATCTCTGTTACAATCTTCAGAAAAGTTCACATGATCATCCAACTTTCTTCCACCACCTACCCCTCGGAAGTGCTCGGGAATTGCCTTCTCATTGCGTGATATCTCCCGCGGTTTCAATTGCTGTGCCTCGAAAAATTGGATGATATCAGAGTCCAGTTTGCCACTCGTTTTACCCGCCATATACAGAGTACGTTGTTGGGGTTGGTCGTTGCTGAATGGTTGAGAAATCTGGCTGACTGGATCCTCGTTTGTCTGTTGCTGTGAAGTATGGGGAGGCACTGAGGATTCTGCGTCTGTCTGTTTATTCCCAGGGATGTCTGTTTTGTCTGTGGGACTTTCTTGAGGGTTACTTATGTCTTTCGTTTCATCACTCTGGGGTTTATTCTCTCTTTCTGTCTTGTTTGGGAGGTTTTCTAAAATCTCACAACCCTCCTTCTCTCCATCGTTATCACACTCACTAACGACCTTCTCTTTTGAAACTGTTATATTATCTTCACGCGTAATTACACTTATCACTTCTTCAAGCGTCTGGGAGTTCTTGGCAGGTGGCGCTGTACACGAACCCTGAGCTTCACTTGCCACATTTATCCCTTCAGTGGATAAAATAACGGTAGCGGAGCTCGATGATAACTGTTCTGTTTGGGATGAACTTGAATTTGAGGAATTTCCTGTCATCTCAACGGCAAGTTTAGGAGACTCGGGATGAAGTGAGTTTCTGGGATGTGGGTGACGACGGCGGCCTGCTGGGGAATGCCTGGGGGAAGTGGACTTGGCGGTGGTGTCCCTAGATAGACTGCCTTTGCGAACCTGCGGTGATCGACACAGCCTCTCTATTCTGGGCGAGGGCTGGACCCTGCTGGTGCCACTGCTGCACCTCATGCGCCCTGTCTCGCCCTTGCTGGAGTCACTGATGGATTTTTTTCGTTGTCTCCCCGCCGAACCTGATCCTCTCCTGCCGTCAGTCCTACCAATCCTCTCCAGCGTGCATCTACCAAAGGACTGTCGCTGGGACTCTCTGTGCCTGTGGGTCGTGCTGTCAGTGTCGGTGCTGGTATTAAGGATGTCGCTGTCATCTCCAGGGCTCTGACTGTCTCCTGATGTGCCGGCTCTGTCACTTTCAACATTCAATTGCTGCATTGACTTTCTGAGGGTGACCTGGGATGTGTGATCGTTGCTGCCTCGTCTTGTGGTCCTCCTTGAAACCCCCTTTAACCCTGGCCTGGGATTCTCACCCTGACCGACCCTGGTGGCTGGCCGGTCCTCAGGCTGCGACGCCTTCACCTTACTGATCTTAGAGCTGTCAAAAATTAAGGTTCGGTCCTTCTGTCGCCCATCCAGGCGGTTGATGTGTTGCTGACGCTCCTTGGCCTGTGCTGACGTCATGTTGAACTTCCTAGACACCACCAGCTCTTGCACCACCTTAGCTAGCTGAGGGGTTGCCCACGGCCCCTCTAGCCCCTTCATCTCACCCCCATCTTCTGACGAGGACGTGGGGCCTGCTGTACCTTGTCCGCCACTGCCTGATCTCATCGACCCTCCTCTGTCTCCACTTACTCCATCAACATCACTGTCACCGTCCCACCTGAGAGGCTTGGTTACGTTCTCTCTGTTTTCGTTATTGGCGTTATCTTGGACCTCCAGACAGACGGCAGTGCAGTTGCCCTGGCCTTGTGGTGACGCTGTGGCTTCGTCCTGTGAGGTGCGACTCTCTGACCAGCTCTGGATCTCACTACACACGGCCTTGAGGGACTGACTATACTCTGCTGGCACCGCGTCAAGACCCTCTGTGTACCCTATCTCTCGTTCTCTACCTCTTGGCCCACCTTTGTCTCTTCTTCTGACGGACCAAACTGCCTTACTATTCACTGTCTCATTCTCGTCACTGTTAACATCACTTCCTCTCGCAACATCACTGAGTAACACAACTTCCCTTGGGTGAGGTGTAAAGAGTTGAGATGTGGTGATGTGAGGTGTGGTGGGGTGGGATGTGGTGGCGACGTTAGGTGTGGTGGAGTGAGGTGTGGTGGCGAGGTGGTGTGGTGGTGATGTGGTAGCGCTGTGGACCCGCGACTTAACGCCACCCGCGACCTGTCTCCACTGCCGCTCCCTCGCTCCTCCTGCTTCTCCCTGCTCCTCCGACCCTTTAGGATCACGAGAGTCAGGTTGCTGCTCCCCGCCCACCACCATAGACGGGTTCGTATGGCCGCCACCAGAGGACTCCACTTGTTTGATTTCAGGTGTGGTCGTGTTCTCTACTGCCTGGTTCTTATCTGAAGGCCAAATTTCAACCATATCACTCCTGCCTATCATACCCTCCAAATAAACCCTTTTTGATTTCTCCTGTGACTGACTAAAAGCTGCATACTCCCCCTCAACCGTCTGGGTGTAGGCTATAGTCGCTCCCTCAGGTGTAAAATCCGCAGCATAATCCTCTCCCTTTACCCTCTGGGGGGAAGCAGCAACTCTACTCTGCTTTCCTGGGTTATAAGGTAAATTCGTGTGCCTGAGCTTTTGTCTCCCCGCCCCTTCCTCCATCTCGGGTGACCTTTGTGCTTTCTGCAACGTTTCGTAGAACTCGACGGAGGAGTAAACAAACGCCCCGACCTCAAAGCTTTTGGTGGGCGACCGAATCGTACTTGCTTCAGTCTTTTCGTCCGAAGATACAGATTTATTCTCCATATCCGAAGTTTCTTCCTTTCCTTTAGTCTTCCTTTTTTCTTTTCTTCCTTTTCTTTTTCCCTTTCCTTCCTGCAGTTTCATCTTTCCTTTAATTTCCCGCATTTCCCACTCTTCTCCCTCATTTCCCTGATTATTTTCTTCCTTTTCTGTACCTTCCTTTCCCAGTCTGTTCCCCTCATTTCCTTCTTCCTCCTGTTGTTTCAGCCCTCCTCCAAACTCCTGTTTGTTCCTCTGGCCACACTCATTTGCCTGTTTATTCCTCTCCATTTCTTCACTATTTCGTTCCTTCTTGTCGCCTTTTCCATTCTCTTCTTCTTCCACACTCCTTTCCTTGCTTTCCTCCTCCTGTCCCTTTCTCTCCTGTCCTCCACTCTCTTTTTTCTCCCTCTCTTCCTCCTCCTCTTCCTCTCTAGCTCCTCCACCTCCCACCGGCACACTCCTTTCCCTATACCTCCTCATAGCGAATATTCTGGTTCTTGGCTTGATGCTGCGTAGGTCCCTAAGATGCCTGCTCCTCCTGCTGCGCCCTTCCTGCACCTCCTTCATGATCTGCTTCGCCACGTCGGAGAACTGAGACACCTTTGAGGCTACGTCCTCCTCTGGTAATCTCTTCTTCTCCATGCTAGTCCCATTTGCACCCGCACTCTCATCTTTATTTTCATTTTCATTCCTATCTTCTTCCCCAACACTGCCTTCGTTTCTCATATTCTCGTTTTTATCTTCATTTTTCTTCCTGTCGTTTCCTGTTGCGCCTCCTTCATTCTCCTTATGTTTGGCTCTCGTTATTCTATCATCATTTAAATTCTCAACTGTATCTTTTGTTCTCTTCCCGTTTTTCTCTGCAACACTCTCTTTGTCCTCGTTATTCCCGGCTCCTATGCTTCCTTCGTCGCTTGTATTATCATCCGTTTCGTCTGTTATCTTCCTGTCTTTCTCTGCAACACTCTCTTTGTTTTCGTTTTTCTTGGCTTTTATATTGCCTTCAGCGTTCGTAGTCTCAATTTTATCTTCTGTTTTCTTCTTGCCTTTCGCTTTATCATCCTCTTCATTATTATTGTCCTTATTTCTATTCTCGTCTCCGTGATTATTTTCGTCCATGTCCTTCTCGTGTTCAGTTACAACATCCTCTTCGTCATCGTTATTGTTGTCTATTGATCTTCTTATGTCTCTGGGTCTGTTATCGTCCCTTTTCCTCCCATCGTTCTTCAAATCACCATTCCAACCTTCATTGCTGGTGTCTTTCGTATTTCCATCTTTATCCTGAGTTTTGTGTTCCATCGTACCATCTGTTTTATCTTTAATTTCTCTCTCATTCTTTTCTTTATCTTCGTGGCTATCGCCTTGATTTTCTTCCTGTTTATTTCTACTTCTTTTCCCATCGTCTTCCTCTTCTTCTTCTTCTTTGTCATTATCATCATCATCTTTTACAGCTTTTGCATCGTCACAGCTCTCTATCTTCCTTTCATTATCTTCTGCTTCCTCCTGTTCTTTCTTAACTTGATGCTCTTCGCTTTTATTCTGATCGATTCTTATCTCCTCATTAACCTCTTCCTTCTGTTCGCTGTCTTTCGCATTTACGTCAATACCAGTTTCCTTGGTATTCATTTGTCTGTCTTCGTTATTTCCTCTGTCTTCTGCATCCAAGCTTTCGTTTTCGACCTGTCTCTGTTCTTCCACTTTACTGTCCTTGCTCTCTGCGTCTTTCTTCTCTTTTTCAACTTCATTTTCTTTGCCTGCAGGGGACCTTTTATACACTTCATTTGTTCCGCAGTTACTGCATTCGTCATTACTTTGATTTTTCTCATCGTGAGTGTGGCAGTCTTCTCTGTCTCCTTCATTCTTCCATACATCTTCCTCGACATCAGCTTGTATATTTTCGTAATTTCTGATTTCTTTCTTCACTTCATTTTTGGGCTCCTCAATTTCCACTTTAACATTTTCTTTGCCTGTTTCTATTATGTTATCGCCAATCATCAGATTATTCTTTGAGCCATATGTGCCTTCATCCCCATCTTCTTTTTCTTCTCTGTTTTCATACTTAGTTTCGTTGGGTTCCAAATGATGGCTTATCGATTCTTTGTCTATTATCTGTAACTTTTCCATCTTTCCCTTTTCGTCAGATGCTCCCTCTTTCCCCTCTTCTGTGCCCTCTTCCTCAACATGCTGTTTCATACCAACATCCTTTTCTTCACTGCATTTGTTATTTTCACTTTTCACTGTCTCTCCAAGGTCTGATTCTTCACGATTCTCTATGCCTGTCCCTTCTGCTCCCATTCTGCTTTGTGCTTTTCTTTCTTGTTCACCAGTGTTTATTTCGCTGTCACTATTCTCGACTTCACATTTATCTTCTTCGCTTTTCTCTTCCGTCTCATTTTCATCGTTTTCCTCTCCCGTCCCACCTCCTTCACTGTCCCCATCATCACGTTCAGTCAGATCTGCCCCATCTACGCCACTCGTGATGTTACTACTGTCCTCTTCACCTGCCTTATCATCAGCTCTATCTGCTCCAATTCTCTCTGATTTCTCCCTTTTTGCCGTGCTTTCACCACATGTACCACCCCTGTCATCATTCTTATTCTCTCCATCGCCTTTTCTCTCTGCGAAATCTTTTATGTCTCCAGTTTCGCCACTTGTTCCTGCCGCACTATCACCATCTTTGTTTTCTCCACGTCTTCCCTCTAAAGAGTCCGTCGTCGCTCGTTTATCTGCGCTTGCCCCATCATGTACGTCTTTATTAAAACTTTCCATTCCTCTCTCATCCCCCATGCTCAGATTTATATCACTGCATATTTCACTTCTTTTGCCTTCAGTTGGGTGCCCTTGTTTCTCTATACCAGATTCTTCCTCATTCTCCCCTGTCTCTCTTACCTCTTCATTTCCCTCTTCTCCCTCTCCCATTGTGTTGTCTTCCACTTCCGTATCGACCAGCTCTTCTTCTTCTTCCTCCTCCTCCTCCTCTTCACTCAAGCTCGAGGAGCTTGAGGGAGCCTCGTCTGTATTATCTCTGCCTTCATTTACAACCTCTTCATCGCTACCTTCCTCTTCCTCTTCATCCACCTCTTCCACGTCGGAATTTTCCTCGTTTTCCTCACTATCTTCATTGTCCCCATCATCATCATCATCATCATCACCCACTTGCATCTCCTCTCGTTCTTCAGGATTCTCGCTGTTGCTGTCACTGTCACTGTCGCTGTGTGGGTGGGGAAAGCCTCGTCCCTCTGTCTCTGTTACTGATCTCTGGGGACATGAGCCCTCTGGTCCCCCTCCGACAGACGCCGCACCTCTTCCATCTTCCTCAAATCCCATTTTCCTTCCTCTTGCTCTCCCCTTTCTTCTCCTCCTCGGCTCCATCACCTCAGGGACGTCCAGAAACTCCTCATCTTCCACGTCGTTGTCCGTCCTGGCGGACCCAGGGATGAGGTGACCAACGTACGTCCAGAGACCCTTCCACTCCATCACGGACGATCGGCATTTTATCGATTCGAGGACATTGTGTTTTGGCACGCCTGCACACTCCAGTTCTTTTTGTCTTTATCCACTCTTGCAGATAATATATATATAAAACTACGCACAGCAAAATAAAGCCGTAGAAGTATATCTTAATGGAATGGGTACTTATCAGTATGAAGCTGTGAGCAAATATCCCAGCCTATACGGAAGCATCTTCAGGGTCGAATTCACCTGGCCAGTGTTTACATGTGGGAGTCAAATGAGCAACTG
Organism: Birgus latro; assembly: GCA_018397915.1. Classification (NCBI taxonomy): domain Eukaryota; kingdom Metazoa; phylum Arthropoda; class Malacostraca; order Decapoda; family Coenobitidae; genus Birgus; species Birgus latro. Next base: position 28,292 of record JAGKTI010003895.1, on the reverse strand, counting down.
AGCGGGTGTTAGCGAGGCGGCACAGAGAGCGTCATCCCCGTATCATGTTTATGCCAAGACAAGAGGCGTTTCGGGCTGGTGGGCAGACACAAGGGCGCGGCAGCCAGGCGTGTAAGAGCCCCACGCCACCTGAGACGACTTGTGCTGCCACCTTTCTTCACTGCCACCACTACTGCCATCCACCATCTCAGCACTGCCATAACACCCACTGTCATCATCTCAGCACTGCCATAACACCCACTGCCATTACTAACAACTTCCTTAATAATATCGCTGCAATATTTCATCCCACATTACTAACAACTTCCTTAATAATATCGCTGCAATATTTCATCCCAACACTACACCACCTGAAATGACTTGTGCTCCCTGCTCCCACCTTCATTGCCGCCATCACCACCACCACCACTGACAACCACCATCTCACCACTGCCATGACACCCAGTAACATATCTTCCACCCCCCTTAATGCCATCGTTACAATATTTCGTAACTACTATACACCGCCAAAGATTACTTGTGCTGCCATCTTCCTTCACTGCCACCACCTCCAAAGCTACTGCCAACTGTCATTTATAGTACTGATATAACAGAACTCATCGCCATTACCACCATCCTCCTTCCTGCCATCACACTGCCACAACACACATCACTGTCATTAACATCACCCACTCTCCTGCTATCACATTGCCTCAACACAAATCAGTATCATTACCACCACAACCACCACCACCCTTCTTCCTGCCATCACGACAGTGTCACGACACACACATCACTGTCATTACAACCATCCTCCTTCCTGCCATCACACTGCCATAACACACATCACTGTCATTATCACCACACTCCTTCCTGGCTTCACCTCCAACACCCATCTCATAAAATACTGTCTCAGTAACACTCCGTTCATCCATCACCACTTCTGTATACCATAGCAACATCCACCTGTCATTACTACTACCACCTTCTTGCAATAGTCACACTGGTCCCAGCCATCATCACATACAGGATTATCACAACGAAAACCATCTCTGAGCCTCTGACATCATTGCTGCCCTCATGCCTGACCCCACTATGCAATCAGAGACGACTTGTGTTGCCACCTCTGATGCCCCCACCACCACCATCACAATACCACAACACCACAACTGCCATTCCTGCTGTCGCCACACCATATCCTGCCACCACCAAACACTCTGCACTACCACAGCCGCTTCTGCCTACACCATAGTCGTTCCTACTACCACCGCAGCCGTTCCCTTAACAACCACGTCTGCCATACTACCACCCTGCAACCGTCCCTGCCACCAACACACTCGTCTCTGCCACCACCACTGCTATTGCTACCACAAATATTAGCCCCTGCCAACCACAGCCACTTCCGCCACTACCATGACTGCCACCTCTACAACCAACCACCAATACCACCACAAGCGTCCACCTGTCACCAACACAATCAAGTACAGTACAGTGTCTGTAACAAACAGCCTCAAAATGACTATGAGGTCTGTTGCTGTTTGCTTTCCTTTGTACTCCTTTGTACGATAGCTAAACAACCGTCACAAGAACCAAAAAAAAAAAATATTTACTTTTATAAACTGCCCAGATTTTATCCTATAAACAAATTCATCCTTCAACCTCTTCAATATGATTTTTTAAATAAAAGAAATCATTACCTCCTTCAAAATAAGAGGTCTCTTCTAAGTTAAATAAAAATACTCTGGCAGTAACTTGAGTAAAATTTGGAAAAAAAATCTTGATCGTATTACACACTACACTACTATAAGATTTTTAAGCTAATTCCCGCTGCCACCAGAAGACTGTACTCAATTTAGGAAGAGCCCTAAGTAATGAAGAGGTTAGTGAAGGCTTTATCTAACCCTCTGGTTCAAAGGGTCTCTCTAAGTTGAGTTATCGACTGGTAGGGTGATTAATAAAAAATATATCCTGAGTCAAAAGGGTTAAACTTGATGGCGCCACTTTGAACTCCCCTCCCCCCCATTACCTAACATAATCTCTCTCCCTCTCTCTCTCTCTCTCACACACACACACACACACACGCACACACTCTTTTTCGTTCCCTTTCTAATCCATCCATCCATCATCCAATCCTACGTTGCCCCAAAACGAGCGTAGGAGCCCGAGCTAGGCAAGTTGGTCCTGACACTTAAGTCGCTTCACATATTTTTCCATCTTCCTGTCTCTTTCTTTCGACTCCTTTCTCACCTGCCTTCCTCTTTTGTACCTTCCCCAGTGCTTCTTCTCCTTCTCCTGCATTCTCTCCCTCCCTCCCTCCCTCCTTTTCCTTCTCACCTGCATTCCCTCCCTCTCTCCTTCACTTTCCTTCTCACCTTCCCTCCCTCCCTCTCTCCCTCCCTTCCCGTCTCGCCTGCATTCCCTCCCTACCCCCTCCCTTCGCCTCCTTGATTATAAAATCCACTCCATTAGTTTTTCCTACTTTTTTCTGAAGTTCTTTATACGTTTTTACAATAATTCTTTCACACAGAAGGAAGAGTAGAAGAGGAGAACATGAGAAGGAAAGGAGAGGAGAAAAGAAGTAAGAGGAGAGGAGAAGAGCAAGGAAAAGAAGAAAAGAGGAAGTGAAATGAAGAAGAGGAGGAGGAAGGAAAATGCAGAAAATATGGAAGTTAAGGAATAAAGCTACAGAAAAGGGAAGAAAGAGGAGGGAGGGAGGGAGTGGGGAACAAGGGATACAATGAACAAGAAAGACAGGGAAGAGGGGCGAAAATGTAGTAAGAGAGGAAGGAAAGAGGAAATGAGATAATGGATGAAGAGGGAGAGACAGAGAAAGAGGGAGGAGGGAGGAAGAACGGAGAGGAAGTTAAGTGTCGATTAAGGGGAGGAGTGGAGAGAAAAGAATGGAAGTGGAGAGCAGAGTAGGGAGGTAAGAACAGAGGGCAGATTAAGTGATAAACGGTGTCTAGCGTGAGAGAGAGAGAGAGAGAGAGAGAGAGAGAGAGAGAAGAAGGGGGATGAAG
>JAGKTI010003894.1:26698-53853 GCA_018397915.1 Birgus latro | reverse complement strand
TCCTCACTATCATTGATTTCAGCACACGGTGGCCTGAAGCCATGGCCCTTAAGAATATAGAGGCCGTCACTGTTGAAGAGGCACTTATTGAGGTGTTCTGCCGAGTAGGTATCCCCAAGGAGGTCTCGAGCGACCGGGGTTCGCAGTTCACCTCTGCAATGATGAATGAAGCATTCAGGTTGTTATCAAACCGAGGCTTGCAAACTACGCCTTACCACCCCATGTGTAACGGGGTTGTGTGAGAGGTTCAATAGGACTCTCAAGAAGGTGTTGAAGCGCATGGCTGCTGAACAGCCAAAAGAATGGCCGCGGTTCATTGCTCCTCTTCTTTTTGCTTATCGAGAAGCCCCACAGCATTCCTTGAAGTTCTCACCTTTTGAACTGGTGTATGGAAGGTCGGTCCGTGGGCCACTTCAAGTCCTTCGAGAGTTATGGGACGATGAAGAACCCGACCCTGAAGTCAAGACCACCTACACCTACATCCTTGAATTAGCTGACCGCCTCCAGTCGACATGCGAGTTAGCTAAGGAAGAATTGATCAAGGCGCGCGAAGTTCAGAAAGCTTATTATGATAAGAAGGAAAAGCTTCGGAAGTTCAGTCTAGGTGATAAATGCCTGGTGCTACTCCCCACTGCCCAGAACAAGTTATTGGCACAGTGGAAGGGTCCATACAATGTAGTAGAGCGCATTTCAGACCTCAACTACATAATCCAGATGGGGAATCTTTGGAAAAGATTCCACATTAATATGTTGAAGGCGTATCATGACCCAAACCCTGAGGAAGCTGGCTTTCCTGTACTCGGTGACAGTGACCAGCTACCAAAAGAAACTGGGGCAGTCGCAGTGATCCTAACCAAGGACACTGACGACGAGCCCTTAACTGCTCAGTCCCAGCAGGAGGAGACTGTCGGAGATGTCTTACTTAACACTGACTTAGCATTAGATGACCAGAATGTCATAAGGTCACTGCTCTGTCAGTATGCTGGTGTCTTCTCTGACCAACCTAGACTCTCAAAGGTTGAGTGTCACAAAACTGAGTTGACCAGCAATACTCCTTTAAAGGTTAAGCCATATCCGATTCCCATGCGACTACTGGACGCAGCAGATAAGGAAATTGCCGACATGGAGGCTGCAGGTATCATTGAAAAGTCTTCATCTCCATACTGCAGTCCAATGGTAGTAGTCCGCAAGAAGGATGGCGGAGTCAGGATTTGTGGCGATTATAGGCGGCTTAATGCAATCACTAAAGTGGATGCTGAGCCAATGGGTGACCATATTGCCATCTTCACAAATCTCGATCTAGCGAAGGGATTCTTCCAGATTCTCCTTCATCCCGAGTGTCGTCAGTTCACCGCTTTTGCTACTCCTAGGGGGTTGTACCAGTACAAGGTCCTTCCATTTGGACTTACCAATTCCCCAGCAGTATTCAATTGAGCCATGAGACAAGTGCTCCATGGTATCGTAGGAGTAGAAATGTTTGTTGATGATGTCCTTGTGCATTCTGCCATGGTGGAGGAGCACCTCAGACTCTTGGAAATTGTCTTCAGTAGACTCCAGAGTTTCAGCATGACTGTGAAACCCAGCAAGTGTAAGATTGCACACAGTGAAGTGGAGTTCCTCGGACATATCGTTGGCAACAACTGCTGCAGGTGTCAGGGCGATAAGATCAGAAAAGTTAAGGAAGCCCCAAGACCCGTGACCAAGAAACAGGTTAGGGCATTCCTCAGTTTAGCGGGGTATTATAGAAGTTTTATCCTCAATTTCGCTCTCATTGCCCAGCCGTTGTACGAGACGCTTCAGAAGCATGTCCCAAAAACCACTGAATGGGGAGAAGCGCAAGAGAGATCCTTTGCCACTCTCAAGAACATGCTGTGTAAGAAGCCTATTTTACAGCTGCCTGATTCCAATAAACCTTTCATACTGCGTACCAATGCCTCACAAGATGGAGTAGGCGCCATACTGATGCAAGAATCGGAAGGTGGAATTTTCCCTGTGGCATATCACAGCCGTAAACTAAAACCCACTGAGAGGAATTATAGTACAGTAAGACCTCACTATAACGGACTAATTGGGGCTCAGGCCAGTCCGAAATATGCGATTTTCCGATAAAAGCGACATCCGGACTTACCCCTGCTAATCCGGACTTTTTCCGATATATCAGACATTAGTCCGGATTGCATCAGTGGTTTTCACCACCATTGCAGTATTGTACTGTGTCATACCTTCACTACATTAATCAAATGGTATAATAATACTGTACTGTGCACTGAAAAACATGTCTTTTACTTGTCTTATTGTGGTGAACATAGGTGAAGTTGTCAGGCAGTCCGGACTGTTTTCTGGCTATATCGGACTTTTTCCGATATATAGGAGTTTAGTCCGGTAGCTCCCTGAGTCCGATAAAGGCGAATTCCGGTCTACTGAAGTCCGTTATATTGAGGTTTTACTGTACTGTGGAGAAGGAACTCTTGGCTGTGGTTGATGGTGTTAAGAAATATTACTATTATTTATATGGAGCACCATTTACTCTGGAAACCGATCATATGCCACTCACTAGTCTCAGCACAACTAAGACAGCTAATGCAAGACTGGCACGCTGGACACTGTATTTGCAGAAATTTAACTTTGTTGTGGGATACATCAAGGGAAGCGACAATGTAGGTGCAGACCTGATGTCTCGCCTGCTGACTGATGATTAACATGGGTATCTGTCGTACACTGGGTTCCCTAAGACTGTGTTGCTCTAAGAGATTTGAGCAATCCAAGAACTAGCTTGGTTCGCAGTCAGTACTATGCTACTAAGATCTCACGTCTCGCTCGTTGGCCCTACAGGACAATATGTCTAGGGTCTGTACATACATATGTACTGTAGATTATAAGCGCATAGTCACGGCGATCCCAACTGTGGACACTGATGACGAATGGGCAGTCACGGCAATCCCAACCACAGACCCGACAATGAGCCCTTATTAGTTGTAAGTGTAGGGCTTGTACATACTGTATGTACAGTAGGTTAAAGGGGAAGTTCAAGACCCCAGCAGAGGCAATCTGAGGCTGTGTCTGAATTACCTTGTGGTGTGTCTCGAGCTGTGGGCCTCTCTGAGGATTCCCGGAGAATGCACAAAATCCACATGAGTGTTCACACCCATGCAGGGTGTTAAAATGTGACCTGCCAGAGTTTGCATAGGGATTCTCGACTTACCTTTATTAGTTATAGGTGCGCAGTCACGGCGATCTCAACCGTGGACACCGATGACGAACGGGCAGTTGCGGCGATCCCAACCGCGGACACCGACGACGAGCCCTTTGTAGCAATGAGTGTATAGTTATAAGTGTGCAGTCACGGCGATCCCAACCGAAGACACCAATGACAAATGGGCAGTCGAGGCGATCCCAACCGCGGACACCGACGACGAGCCCTTTATTAGCCGTAAGTATAGGTTATAAAGGGAAAGTATTAAGAAAATAATGGCGACCTCAAATGTACGAAACTCTTGCTGTCAATTGATTTTCAGCTAAAGTGTACTTTCTGTTGTATATTGATTGACTGCTGGGTGGATAGTAATTGTAATTTAATACAAATTGTCACACTGACACAACTGATGCTCCACCTTGACTCATTCCACAGGTACAGTTGGTGGGTGAAGCAGTTTTGATGTGCAGGTCCACTGATTGTCTCTGCTGCAAGCTGCCACCTCTTCTCCTCTGCCCTCGTCGCGTTTATTATTGCATTAATTTGTATCATTAATGTTTTACATGTAGGTACAGTTACACTACAACTGTTACACCTACACCGTGTATCACATACACCACGCTACATAACAATTAGTAGTCAATGTAAATGTAGCGAACTTTCGCTCAGTTTGACCTGAGTACAGGATTTTTCACCGTCGTCTCAGAGTTTTTCCCTCAAGCTTGCTTCTCTTAACGTAAATACTAGGTTTTTATGCTCATAGGCAACAGTACTTTTCTCCTGTAGCAGGATAGTACACACACCACAGTGTGAATCTTGTGTGACTGAGCTAGGGAGTATATATATATATTGTTAAATTTTTCCAAGGAAAAATCTGATTTTCCAGGGGCATAATGTCACGAATTTCCTACATCGTGAAATTGTGTAACGTAAATCGTGACATCGACTGATTTTGTGGGAGCGACGAACAGTTCTGAAATGTGTGAGATTTCGCTCAATCTCTTAACTGTCCACTCGTGTACTGTACTTGTATTTGCATCAAAATTTCAAAACTCTCGTCATTCTTTCGCGAGTGATTGTCTTTATGTAGAGACAGCGCATTCCTCTCAGCGATAATTTCTGAATTGTCGTTTCTTTGCACTTGCCTCCCTGGCCGTTAGTGGCCACACTCTTTTCACACGATGCCTCTGGGTAGATCAAGCATCGAGTCAGTTGTCTCAGTGACAGTCTCGGAGTGTGGATGTGCTGTGCGCAAAGCTAGAGCGGGTCTCCTTATTTTTAGTGATCTCAGAAGTCTCGGCTGTATCGGCGTGAATTCCCGAAGCTCCCACCAGCCTGGTGATCGACTGTATTAGCGGCGGTCTCATCTCTGCTGATTAGTATTTTTTTTTGTTTTTCCTAAGCTTGAGGCTATTTAGCTATTTGTCTGAGTGCTTGAGTGAGTGCATTTCCCTTGCTTTGATTTTAAATAGATTCATGTAACAAAAATTTATTTTCATGTAATTAATAAATTTACAGTTCGTTGTGGTACCGACTGCATTATGTGGGGCTGAAACATGGAATATGGGCGTAGCAGAGAGGAAAAGTTTGAATGTAATGGAGATGAGGTGTGTGAGGAGTATGTGTGGAGTGATGTGCATGGAACGAGTGAAAAATGATGAAGTGCGAAGGAGAACTGGAACTGTTCGGGAGATGACTGATTGAGATGAGCAGAGGGTGTTGCGATGGTTTGGGCATATGGAGAGAATGGATAATGAGCGATTGGTGAAAAAGATATTTAGATCTGATGTGAGAGGTGTAAGGCTGAGAGGAAGAACACGAATAGGATGGATGGACAGTGTGAAGAGAGTGTTGGATGTGAGAGGGTTGTCTGTTGGGCAAGGAAGAGTGGCTGTGCGTGATAGAAATGAATGGAGAGAAATTGTGAATGAATAAATGATGACGCAGCCCTGAGGGGATATTCTCCTGCATTTTGTCTGATCAGCTGATCAGGTCAGGTGCAGGTAAGGGGCTGGATCCATTATGATGTGGCAGGAGTAAACCAGCTTTGCTGTTGGGCCCTGCTGCGGATGTCACTGACTGCACTGCGCGGTTGACCCTTGTCCGGTGTGGTGCGGTGAGGATCTGTCCCTTCTCCCCTTTAGGGCTAAGATGCGAATGAATGTGTATGAGTGGATGAGTAAATTAGTAGCATTTTGACCTGTCTTGACTACCTCCCTTTTCTTGGGGAAAGCAGCCTAGGTATACAGATAGATAGACAGACAGTTCGTTTTCTTGAGCTTTGTTAAATGTAACAGTCGTGTTTGATTTCCCCACATATTTAGTACACTTTTGCTACTCCAAGCTAGCACAACTCCTTATATTAATCACAACTGGTACTTAGGCCAGCTCTTGGTATTAATTCTTAAATCCGTTGTGCCAGCTAGGAGTTTGGCTCAGCCAAGATCCTGTTTATCATTATTATTATTATTATTATTTTTTGAATGTTAAGGGGTGAACTAACTTTCTCAGAGGCCAACAGTACAGTAATACAGCCTTCTTGAGCGTTTAGTCTCTGCTGTGTACTGTTGAGAAAGTATTGGTGAAGTAAGCAAGCATAAAAGTGAAATCGCCACTTGATTTCACAAGTTGATTCTCTTGTGATAATCGACTCGATAGTTACTCCTAGTGTCCATAGGCACATTTTCATTTTCCCCCTGACACTGATGAGATGCAGTTTGGGTTTATGCCAGGTAAAGGGACCACTGATGACATTTTATTGTTTGACAGTTTCCGGAAAAATATATAAAAAACAAAAGAGATCTGTACTTTGTTTTTGTCTGAGTTGGAAAAGGTTTTTGACAGAGTCCTTAGGCCTTGGAAGGTGGTGAAGTCAGCAATGAGAAAGCATGGGTTTGAGGAGTGGCAGGTTAGAATGGTTTTGACTATGTATGTGGGTGCTTGGACCCATGTAAGAGTGAACAGAGTTAAGTGAGGAATTTTCTTTGAATGTTGGAGTTCATCAGGGGTCGGTCTTGAACCCTTTATTTATTTTTATCATGATCCCTGAAGCCCTCTCACATGACCTTAGAAATGGACTCCTGTGGGAGTTATTGTATGCTGATGATTTGATGTTCATTGCAGAGAATGAAAGTGAGGTGCAGGAAAGACTTAGGAAGTGGAGAGATGGTGTGGCACACAAGACTTGAGAGTAAATGCAGATAAAACAAAGGTAACAGTATCTAGAGGCTGGTGACAGTACTTAAAAGAAGTGGGAGAGTAGCCACTGGCAGCATGCCACATGGACATGAGAAGTAATTCCATTCTGTGCAGTGTCTGTGATATGTGGGTGCATGAGAAATGTAGTGGTACTAGACATAAACTGCGAGATAATGTCGATTTCGTGTGTCTGGCGTGTCAGGGAGAGCATGTGGAGACTGTCGGGCAAGAAAGAACTGACCCTGCTGGTGAGTCTCTTGAGTGTGTGCATGAGTTTTGTTACTTGGGAGATTTATGATGTGCTGCAGGTGGGGCTGAAGCTAGCTCTGTGGCTAGAGTGAGGAGTGGTTAGAAGAAGCTCAGGGAGCTGTTGCCTCTCCTGACTTTGAGAGGGCTTTCCCCCTGTACTAAGGAATCACTGTATGTGGGAAGTGTTAGGAATGCAAAATACTGTATGGTAGTGAAACCTGAACAGTTAAGGAAGAGGATATTCATAGGCTCAAACATACAGAAATGACAATGATTAGGTGAAGTGTGGTGCATCCTTAAATGTGAGGCTCGGGGGGACCAGGCCTTCAGTGGAAGAGTTGAGACTAAGGATGGGACTGAGTTTATTGGTGTTGTGATGATGAGGGTAGATTGAGATCGTTTGGGTATGTGGAAAGGATGGGGGATGACAACTGACTGCAGAAAGCAAGACGTGAGAACATTAGGGGTAGGGTTGCGAGTGGCAGGCTAACAAAGACCTGGGGTGAGGCCATAGAGTGTGACCTCAGGGATAAGGGACTGAATACGGCAGTTGCCAGAGATTGAGCAGCATGGAAAGCTGCCGTTAGGTGACCATGGCCAATGCATGCAAGCATGTTGGAGCCTTTATAAATGAAATGAAACGAATTATGAATGTCCCTAAACTTATTAAAATCACCTGAACGTAGCACACGTTTTCTTGGTAAGCGCACATACTGCGATCCCTTGGTTATCACGCACTTCGTTATAGCAGCTTTTGTTATCACTGCAAGATGAAATCTGCACTGCTGCTGTTATTGTACCTTTTTGGCTTAAATCATTACTATTGTGTGCCTGAGCTGGTTTCTGCTGATAATGATGGGAGGAGTGTCTGTTATTTCTTACGGCTTTGAGGGATTCAAGGATGAGGTCCTACTCGAGGAATTCACCCCAGGTGGTGGAGACTTCTCTCTATTTCCTAGCCTTAGAACTTTACCTCAAGCCCATCTCAGGTCTCTCTATTGTAGATTTTTCTTTCTCATTATGTCCTTTTCATCACTTTCTATTAATCTAACCATGCCTACATGTTTTTCTAATACTTACCATAATGGTGTGTATGTATTTAGTGGGTCTAGATTGTCGTAAAAGGAAAATTTGGGCTTGCACTTTGGATGCCTGGCACCAATTAGGATAAATCCCATATGTTCTGTGCTTTCACTATCACGTAAATCCACTAACACACATCATGTCTGGTATTTATTATGTCCGATAACCAAGGAATAAATATACTGTATTTATGACCACTGAGCCATGATGGCTGATGAGTGAGCGATGTTGACTGCAAAGCTGTGGTCCCAGTAGTGCTGGGGTTCAAATCCTGGTGTGGGCTGCTGGCATCATGTGACTCAAGTATCCATCCACCCTTTATAGAATGGTAGGTTAAATATGGTAGGTAACTGTGGTAACCTGGATGATCCAGTTGCCTTACATCCCAGGATATCTGTGATGAAAAATCCACCATAGGATGAAAGGTCTAAGTTATGCAGATCAGCACAGCAGCTAAGCACCTCATGGCATCTGCCCTCACCTTTACAATTTACAATACCTTACCTTATTTTACAAATAGGATATGTATTTGAAAACCAACTGTGTAACAAATTCAGCAATGGAGGAATCATATATCTGAGACAAATGATTATACAGTGAGAAATCAAGCATCACAGTTATCATATCAGTGAAAAAAGGCATTAAAAAAAAAATTCTTACTGATCATAGTGAACAACCATATTGTACAAAGACAAAAGCCATGTCATTGTTTTATCCTAAGATTAAGCGAAAAACATGAAATATTAAGAGATCTATACCAAAGTTAAATATTTGTGGCTGGCTAGCCTGATTTCCTCAAGCTTCATACCTGCCGGTGATGACATGATGGTATAAGAGAACCCAGGAAATTCTGGAGCATTAAGATTGATTTGCGATAATTGCTGTGTCCAAGGGAAGAATGTGAATCATATTCTTTTGTATTTGTTTTCGTTTCTGAAGGCTCCAACATGCTTGCATGCATCAGCCTTGGTCACCTAATGGAGGCTCTTCATGCTGCTCGATCTTTGGCAGCCTCCCTGTTCAGTCCCTTAACCCTGAGGTCACACTTAATGACCTCGTCTCACATCTTTCTCGGTCTACCCCTCGCAACCCCACCCCCGATATTAACACTTCTCACCTTCTGCACTCAATTATCATCCCCCATCCTCTCCACATGCCCAGACCATCTCACTCTACCTCTCCTTATCACAATACCAATACACTCAAATCCCATCCTACTTCTCAACTCTTTGATCGTAGACCCAGCCCCCCCAGGCCATGCACGCAGGAACGCACTACACATCCACCTAATCATTGTCATTTCTGTATGTTTGAGCATGTGAATATCCTCTTCCTTTACTGCCCAGGTCTCACTACCATACCGCATCACACTCCAAACACATGCTGCATACAAAGACCCCTTAGCACATAGGGAGAGTCCTCTCAATGTCAGGAGAAGCAACAGCTCCCTGAACTTCTTCCAACCACTTCTCACCCTAGCCACAGAACTAGCTCCAGCCCCATCTCCAGCACATAACATGTCTCCCAAATAACAAAACTCTTCCACACACTCAAGAGACTCACAAGCAAGTTCAATCCTTTCACATCTAAACAATCTCCACCTGCTCTTCCTGACACACCGCAGACATAAAATCAACATTATCTTGCAGTCTACCTCTAATACCACTACATCTCTTGTGCACCCATTTATCACAAACACTGCAAAAGATGGAATTACTTCCCACGCCCTTGTGGCAAATTGCACATGGCCATCCTCCCTCTTCTTTGACTGTACCACCACCAAGCCTAGATATCATCACTTTTGTTTTATCTGCATTTACCCTTAAGCCCTTGTGCCCCATACCATCTCTCCATTTCCTAAATCTTTCCTCTGCCTCCCTTTCAATCTCTGCAATCAACACCAAATCATCAGCATACAATATCTCCCACGGGAGTCCATCTCTGAAGTCACGTGAGAGGGCTTCAAGTACCATAATAAACAACAAGGGACTGAAAACTGACCCCTGATGCATACCGACATTCACGGAAAACTCATCACTCAAATCTCCATTCACTCTTACCTCGGTGCGAGCACCCACATTGTGTATTGTTGTTGTTTTTTTCTTGGAAGGAATGGTTTGTGGGCTCTTAGCCTTTGGTTCCTTGTTTCTTGGAGAAAAAAAAAAAATGATCGACTGGCAGTTACATTTTACATTGTACCACAAAACATTAAGCACTTAACAAATAACTTGACGTGGAGAAGGCAAACAACATACACCCAACTACTATGGAGATGAAAAGTGGCCAGATCTCTCCTTATTTTACGGGAGAGAATCCTAAACAGAAAATGCAAACGTTTGGTGAAAGCAGAACTGTAGAAAGATACAGTCGGCAATTTTGGGAGGAAGGCACAACAGAGAACAGTCATTGTTCAGGTCACCCTTGTGTTACCACACCACTACTGTACCAAGAAATGATTATAATGATGGAAGGCAGCACTTACATGCAGTGAGTGCTTACATCATAAGAGACAAATTGCACCTGGAATGATGCACATGAGTAGTCGTGCATAAACGTTCTGGGTTCTGGGTTCGAACTCCAGCCTGTGGGATTCATTTTACCACTCATAACAAAACATTTGATTATCATCATACAGTAACTCTATCCTCCAATGTAAAATAGTCTGGACAAATTCTTTTATAACACTGACAGATAATGAATATCACAGCTCATATTAATCAACTTAACCTGTTGAGACCCGCCGTCGGCATCGTGCTGACGGTACAAAACATCTCGCTTAACCCCACCGACATGATGGTGCAGACAGCTAAATTCGAGCACTGAAATGTGTCTCAAACTGCTTCAATCTAGCTAATTTTTTTACTAAAGAGTAGCTTAACATACTGGCAACACAATGCCCAAGCACTTGTAGCACTGAGTTTGTTCTGTGTGGGTGGGTAACATCAGTGAGTCACTGTCCGTTATAGCGTCAGGATGTCGCGAAAATCACGCCATCTTTCCGCCTCACTGGACTGGAGAAGGCTGTTGAAATAGTCACACGGACCCTTCTGTCCCTTCATTTAGTGATTCCTCAGAAGAGGAAGACCTGGATGACTCTTCTGGGGAGGAATATGAGCCAGTGGAGAAGGGCACTGAGGACGGGAATCCCTCATTCTCTCTTATCCCTCCCAGCTGGACGGGAAAACATCGCTCGCGGCTTGGAAAACTGGGCTAAAAACACGACGGACAGCTATCCTGCTCTTATTTCTCCTAGAAGGAGTACGTTTTTATGCTTTTCCTTGATTTATATGTCCTTTTGGATTGTTTTATGAAATAAATTTTTTTCCCATTTTTGGTCTGGAATGAGTGGGTATAAAATTGCAAAAATGCCCAGGATTATACGGGTTAAACTAAATAGAAGTTAAATGAATTAAGAAAGTGAAGCAATTTTATGACAGTTTTTTAGCTTATTGAACTATGGTGTTCCTGACATGACAATGAAAATGACAACACATGAGAAACAGTTTATATATCAATTAAATAGCAGTCAGAAAAACACAACACTGTACATAGATATGTTTCCCTTCTATCTATCTATAGCCAGACACCATAATCCCATAAGGGCAGCCATTAACTTTGAGTTAGTTATTTTACAGGGAGGGACACTAACCCTCAGCCAACCAACTTGACACATTATGGAACACATATGGGTTGCTCACATGGTTACCACCCAGCATTGTAAATGGCTTCCTAGCTTACAAGAAACCATTTGACTTGTCACTTAAATTCACCTGAAAAGGAAATAAGATTAATAAAAAGTGATGGGAAAGATGGAAGAAATACGAAGAGAAGAGGGCAGACACAGAAAAAGAATGATAAAGGTGAAGGAAGAAGTAGGCAGCACAACATAAAGTGAATGATGGTTGCTAGCATCCACAGGTTCATCATCTGGAGCAAATGGCATCTCATGTTAGTGCCACCAACCATCTGTATGACAAAAAATGAGTGCACCAAAACTTGAGCTATTTCAGCAGATGCTTTCACCAAATTTCACAAAACGATTTTTGTCTGCAATTATACACATTCCACTGAAATCACTTATTCAGCCCAGAATATCACTGGATGAATTCACTGATCTGGACTTACTGAAATTTGAAATCACTGGACACCAACTGAAGAGTGTTAACAGTGACTGAATCTAATTCCTTCAAAGTGAGAGGTCTCAAGGTCTGAATTCAGGACAATGGTTTAAACCTTGGGTTTGAGGCTCACTCAAACCACAGACCGGGGATCATTTGATACCAGTTCACGGTCCAGGGTTTAGCCACATTCAGATCTCTGGACTATATGACAGATAATCTGAGACTGAGCAGCCTGGGACTTAAACCTTAGACAAAAGCAGGCATTCGGACAAGGCGATCACAGCCAATTAGCACATGTTTTCAGCCTAACTGAGCTTCAAGCATAGCAGGTGAACCAAGCTCTAAAAAAAAAAAAGTTGCTCCCTTCCCAGTTACTGCATTAATAACACAAAAATAATCTGCTATATAGTGAAATGTCACTTAAACATAAATCAATCTATTCCACAATCCTGTAAGGCATGGCCACAAATAAGTCGCCTCCATGTTGCCCTGTCCCATGCCATTTCGCTGCTCTCCCCTTCAGCTCACACCCCCTTTCCCATATACCTTTCCACTCCATCCCTCCATCTCATCCCTGGTCTCCCCCTCCCTCTCACCCCCTCCACCTCGATCGGTAGAGTTGGCTTGCAGTCCCGAGGGACCCAGGTTCGAATCCTCGCTGGTGCAGGGAACAGTTTAAGAATTTGAATTTCATTAAATCAGGCTTTACTGATCTACCAGGAGACCCGCCGACATGTCGTAAAAATGACCCCACTAATACCAATACACCAGTCCTGTATGAGACAGCCCTAGCATGTATTCAATATGGACGGTGGGTGTTAAGCGCCGAAGTGGTGACATGTAGATTGTAGGAGGACGACTGGGCCTTGATAGCAGGCTGTGAAGCCTATGCCCAGAGTCGGACACATAAAAAAAAAAAAAAAAAAAAAACTTACATTCTCCTAGTTAGTCCCTTGTTCTCCATCCCCTCCACATGGCCAAACCACCTCAATGTATTTCTCTTAATGCTTTCTATCACATCTATCAAATTGGAAAGAAAAGGGAATTGTATTTTGTTTTTGTTGATTTGGAAAAGGCCTTTAACAAAGTCCCTAGAGAGGTGGTGAAGTGGGCAATGAGAAAGCTGGGGTTGGAAGAGTGGCTGGTTAGGGTGGTTATGGCCATGAACGTGGGTGCTCGCATCCAGGTAAGAGTGAATGGAGTTTTGAGTGATGAGTTTTCCGTGAATGCTGGTGTGCATCAGAGGTCAGTTTTGAGTCCCTTGTTGTTTATCATAGTACTTGAAGCCCACTCACGTGACTTCAGAGATGGACTCCCATGGGAGATGTTGTATGCTGATGATTTGGTGTTGACTGCAGAGAATGAAAAGGAGGCAGAGGAAAGATTTAAGAAGTGGAGAGATGGTATAGGGCACAAGGGCTTATGGGCAAATGCAGAGAAAACAAAAGTGATGATATCTAGGGTTGGTGGCAGTACAATCAGAGGAGAGGGAGAGTGGCCATATGCACTTTGCCACAAAGGTGTGGGAAGTAATTCCATCTTGTGCAGTGTTTGTGATAAATGGGTGCACAAGAGATGTAGCGGTATTGGAGGTAGACTGCGAGACAATGCTGATTTTATGTGTGCGGCATGTCGGGGAAAGCAGGTGGAGATTGTTAGGCGTCAAAGGATTGAACTTGCTGGTGAGTCTCTTGAGTGTGTGGAAGAGTTTTGTTATTTGGGAGACATGTTATGTGCCGGAGGTGGGGCTGGAGTTAGCTCGGTTGCTAGGGTGAGAAGTGGTTGGAAGAAGTTCAGGGAGCTGTTGCCTCTCCTGACACTGAGAGGACTCTCCTTACATGCTAAGGGGTCTTTGTATGCAGCATGTGTTAGGAGTGTGATGCTGTATGGTACTCAGACCTGGGGAGTAAAGGAATAGGATATTCGCAGGCTTAAATGTACAGAAATGACAATGATTAGGTGGATGTGCAGTGTGTCCCTGTGTGCAAGGCCTGGGGGGGGCTGGGTTTATGATGGAAGAGTTGAGAGGTAGGATGGGACTGGAGTGTATTGGTGTTGTGATGAGGAGAGGTAGGCTGAGGTGGTTTGGACATGTGGAGAGGATGGGAGATGGTAATTGGGTGCAGAGGGTGAGAAGTGTTAATATTGGGGGAGGGGTTGGGAGAGATAGACCGAGAAAGACATGGGACGAGGTCACCTAAGGGTTAAGGGACTGAACAGGGAGGCTGCCAAAGATCGAGCAGCATGGAGAGCCGCCATTAGGTGACCAAGGCCGACGCATGCAAGCATGTTGGAGCCTTCAAAAACGAAACGAAACAAAACGAAACTTCAACATCACAATGCTCCTTTACTTCCTCATTTGTCACTCAGTCTCTCCATGTAACTCAACATGCTCCTCTCAAATATCTCATTTCTACTGCCCTCACTCTTGACTTCTGTCCTTCCAAGAAGGTCCAACCTTCACTTCCTTATGTCAGAGCTGGTATCACAATAATATCATGCAGCAACTTTTTAACTTCCATGCTCAC
This sequence comes from Birgus latro, assembly GCA_018397915.1. Taxonomy (NCBI): domain Eukaryota; kingdom Metazoa; phylum Arthropoda; class Malacostraca; order Decapoda; family Coenobitidae; genus Birgus; species Birgus latro. The sequence goes on along the minus strand of JAGKTI010003894.1, from coordinate 39,481 downwards.
TTCCCTATTTCTTACCACTGCTTTCAATAAACCAGCAACCTTTCCTCCCTGTTGAATCCTTTCAAGCATTTCATCCATAAACTTCCATCCTTATTCATCACACTACCCAAGTACTTAAATGCACTCACATTTTCCTTTTCCTCACCATCAAGCTACACTATGCATTCAGTGACTTCATTTCTCTCAAAGACCATAACTTTACCCTCCCCTACATTCACCTTTATGTTCCATTCCTTACAGACTCTCCCAAGCCTTGCAGTTCCCCTCTATCATCCCTTAAAAATACAATATCTTCAACAGAACAAGAAGTTTCCAAATGCTGTCCACTCTCATTAGGGCCAACATCCACTGCCCTACCTTGTATTTCTCTTTAACCCACCCATAATGGACGGAACAACCACAGAGACATGACACATCCCTGTTTCAATCCAACAATGAGATAGAAAAATTCACTCAGTTCACTACAGACACGCACTGCACCCCTAGCGCCCTCATACATACTCTTCACAGCATTCAACAGCTTCCCATTTACTCCAAATATTCTTAATATTTTTCATATTCCTTGTCTACCGACTCTGTCATATGTCTTTTCCAAATCCATGAGGGCCGTATGCAACTTCTTTCCTTTCTCTAGAAACTTTTCCACTAAAGGCCTTAGGATGAATATCTGACCTACACAACTTCTTCCCTTCCTAAACTCTCCCTGTTCAAATTCAACTAATTCCTTTATTACTGCCCTAACTCTAAAAAGTATCTTACCATACACATTTCCTATTCCATTTAAAAGACCTGCCACTAAGATTACCACACACTTCTTTTTCCCTTTTTTCTTTGTCTGTCTATCTATCTATTGCCAGATGCCCCAATCTCATATGGGGTGGCTACAAACAAATCACCTCCACATCACCCTTTCCCCAGCCATTTCACAGTCCTCTCCCCCAGCTCATACCCCCCTCTCTCATATACCTCTCCACTCCATCCCTCCATCTCATCCTCAGTCTTCCCCTCCCTCTCCCCCCCTCCACCTCACTCATATACACTCTCCTCGTTAGTCTCTTGCTCTCCATCCTCTCCACGTGGCCAAACCACCTCAGTGTATTTCTCCTAACACTATCACATCCAAATCCACACCAAAATGCTCTTTCACATCCTCACTTCCTTTGTCTCTATCTATTGCCAGACGCCTCAATCCCGAACGGGGTGGCCACAAACAAATCGCCTCCATGTCACTCTGTCCCCTGCCATTTCACTACCACGCTCCCAACTCACACCCCCCTCTCTCATATACCTCTCCACTCCATCCCTCCATCTCATCCTCGGCCTCCCCCTCCCTCTCGCCCCCTCCACCTCACTCACATACACTCTCCTCGTCAATCTTTCACTCTCCATCCTCTCCACATGCCCAAACCACCTTAACGTGTTTCTCCTAACGCTTCCCATCACGTCCTCAAGCACACCACAACGCTCCTTCACTTCCTCATTTGTTAGGCTGTCTCTCCATGTGACTCCACATGCTCCTCTCAAATAACTCATTTCCACTGCTCTCACTCTTCACTTCTGTCCTTCCAACAGGGTCCAAGCTTCACTTCCATATGTCAGAGTTGGTATCACAATACTGTCATGTAACAACTTTTTCACTTCCATGCTCACCTCCCTGTTTCTTATCACTGCCTTCAACGAACCAGCAACCTTCCTTCCCTGCTGTACCCTTTGTACAGGGGAATAATTATATCTGACTTCCAATCTTCCATGACTTTATCCTCCTCCCAGATGAATTTGCACATCTTCCATATCCTTTCTACTACCATCTCTCCCCCTTAATTCAGTATCTTGCCACACACTCCGTCAATTCCTGGGGCTTTCCCCATTTTGGCTTTCTTTATTGCTTCCACTACTTCCATCCTACTAGTCTCTTCCTCCCTTCTCATCTCCCTCCTTCTCCTAGCCATTCCCCAGCCACTTATAATCGTGTTGTTTTCATTCTGTATGTTCAACAACTCCTTAAAGTGTTCTCTCCCAATACTCATCTTTTCTCCCTTCTTCACAAGCAGTGTGCCATTTTTATTTTTCACTCCCCTACTACCTTCTTCATCACCCCATCTAGATCTCTTCACCTCCTTGCAGAACAATTTCTTACAAACTTTAACATATAGGAAAAATATAAAATAAATAAAAACTACATGAAAATGCTGTACCAGTAATTTTGTAAGTTTCGCAGTACTGTGGAGTAAACAAACATGTAACATTCGCAGTTCATTATTTCTGTATTAACAGAGCAATCACCCTATACCACTGTGCCATATGTGAATAATAGATCAGATGTTCATTAACCCTTAAACGGCGGGCTACCTTCCAATTATACATCCATGTGGGGAGGGTAATTTTTGAAAAAATAAAGTGTTATGAAATCAGGCAAAACATGCATAAATGGATCAGAATAGCTGAAAAAACAAAGAATTTGACATTACTCACTTCAAATTTCGCACGGGCTGGGTGGTGGTGAGGTGAATGAGAGGGGTGATGGTATGTCAAGGTCACTCTCAGTGGCACGTGACTGACAGCAGGCAGGCAGTCTTGTTTTCTGCTCTTATTTGAAACAGCAAGCTAAAAAATATTATTTTTGCACTGTGTACACTGTTCTGTGTCTTCATGGTGAACTTTGAACACTACACACTATATGTATGTAAAATCTTTCTTATCTTACGTCTCTACAGTTATAATTTTACATACGTAAAATTATGTACAACTGTTCATATTACCACACTGTTCACACTAATATGTTGCAGTGTGTGGTATTCTGTGAAACAATCGATACAGAGGCCCACACCACACTTCTGGTATATAATAGGCCCGTGGAATAGAAATGCGTTATGGAACGTCGACAGCCTTTTCCATGACAGATGTTCCGGAATGTTGACCGCCTTTTAGGGGTTAATGATAAGAAGTAAAACTGTCATTTGTTGAGGCAAACTGTGTTGAACTACTATGGTCTTACTGCATCACAGGAGAGGAGGGATTTACAAATACCCTGTTTAAATGATGTGAACCACCATTACTCTGGTTTCTTTGAAACAATCAAAATTTCTAATACAGACTACTGTATCATATATACTCTGGGGGATAGAAAAGTACACTCACTGATGACAGCATCAATATTCTGCATTAAATTACAGTAATCCCTCTAATATTCGGACGTCCAATACTCGGACATACTCACTATTCGGATATTCTGGGCTGCCCAACCCCCAAAATGCCAAAAAATTTTAAAAAATAGAAAATTTTTCGATTTTTTGGGACCGTGTCAGTTTGAATTTCCCGCCCGCGCCGATCGCGTATGTTTACACTCGTGGCATCTGTCTGTTGGTCACAATTACCCACCCAGTTACTGACTCATGAACACCTCCGACAATGGCGGCCATATTGATTGCTTTTGTGGTGATACCCTACCTCCTACAGTGCTTGATAATGCTCTTCACCTTCATCATGATGTGTGTGATGATGGAATTTACTGTTATGTACAGTGCAGTGAAGTGATGTGATTCCATTTATAAAAAAAAAAAAAAAGTTGTGTAAAGTGTTGGTGATAAGTGCTGGTGATTCTCAATTGGAAAGGTGTGTCAGGTGCAAGGTCTTCCTGTCAGAGTCTGAGATGACAGAGTGGGTTATTACATCAGAGGGCAGCTTCTTGTTCATAAGTACCCTAACTTCATGCCTAACCTGTTTTCATCATGCTGTAAATGTGTTAAAAGATTACCAAAAATGTTAATCATAATTTCCTGCTTGCAATTTAATTTTCCCATGCATGGTTCTTAAGTAAAACAGCTAGAAAAAAGGTGGAAGATGTGAATTTCATGTCCGGTCCTAACCTAACCTAACCTATGGTTACCATAAAGATTTTCATGCCTAACCCGTTTTCATGATGATGTACGTGTGTTAAGAAATTACCCTAAATGTTAAACATAATTTCCTGCTTGCAATTTCATTTTTCCATGCATGGTTCTTAAGTAAAACAGCTAGAAAAAAGGTGGAAGCAGTTAATTTCATGTCTGGTCCTAACCTAACCTAACCTATGGTTACCATAAAGATTTTCATGCCTAACCTGTTTTCATGATGCTGTACATGTGTTAAGAAATTACCCTAAATGTTAATCATAATTTCCTGCTTGCAATTTAATTTTTCCATGCATGGTTCTTGAGTAAAACAGCTAGAAAAAAGGTGGAAGATGTGAATTTCATGTCCGGTCCTAACCTAACCTAACCTATGGTTTCCATAAAGATTTTCATGCCTAACCTGTTTTCATGATGCTGTTAATGTGTTAAGAAATTACCCTAAATGTTAATCATAATTTCCTGCTTGCAATTTAATTTTTCCATGCATGGTTCTTAAGTAAAACAGCTAGAAAAAAGGTGGAAGCAGTTAATTTCATGTCCGGTCCTAACCTAACCTAACCTATGATTACCATAAAGATTTTCATGCCTAACCTGTTTTCATGATGCTGTACATGTGTTAAGAAATTACCCTAAATATTAAACATAATTTCCTGCTTGCAATTTAATTTTTCCATGCATGGTTCTAAAGTAAAACAGCTAGAAAAAAGGTTGGAAGATGTGAATTTCATGTCCGGTCCTAACCTAACCTAACCTATGGTTACCATAAAGATTTTCATGCCTAACCTGTTTTCATGATGCTGTTAATGTGTTAAGAAATTACCCTAAATGTTAATCATAATTTCCTGCTTGCAATTTAATTTTTCCATGCATGGTTCTTAAGTAAAACAGCTAGAAAAAAGGTGGAAGATATGAATTTCATGTCCTGTCCTAACCTAACCTAACCTATGGTTACCATCAAGATTTTCATGCCTAACCTGTTTTCATGATGCTGTACATGTGTTAAGAAATTACCCTAAATGTTAATCATAATTTCCTGCTTGCAATTTAATTTTCCCATGCATGATTCTTAAGTAAAACAGCTAGAAAAAAGGTTGAAGCAGTGAATTTCATGTCCGGTCGTAACCTAACCTAACCTAACATTGTGTTAATCATAATTTCCTGCTTTTAATTTAATTCTTTCATGCATGGTTATTAAGTGCACCAGCTATGAAAAAGGTTGAAGCAGTGAATTTCATGTCCGGTCATAACCAAACCTAACCTAACCTAACCAAACCTAACCTAACCATTTTTCTGGTAGCAATTAACATCATTTACTGTATTTGATGCTTTGTATCCAATAATTTATTGCATAAAATGTGAGAAAAGATGATTTCCATGTCCGATACTTACTTATACTATGCTGGCAAGTTCTGAGCTCCTATGACTCACTCACCTCTAAATCATCATTTTTTGGTTAAAATTCAATAAATTCATGCTATGTGTGCATTATTTATGTGAAAAGGGACCTAAATAAGTGCTATACATGTCCACTAGGGAGGTAGGAAGGTAGTTTTCTGATATGGGTTAGGTTAGGTTAGGGTCATGAAAAACCAGTGCTGGAGCTTCAGGACCAATATCCGGACAAAACCAATATTCGGACATGCCTTTGGCTCTATTACAACGGATATTGGAGGGATTACTGTACAGTAATACTAGACTATTTGCACAACTAACAGTTTTATGATACCAATGTACAGTGATTTATAACAGGCTGCTGTTTGCACAGCTAAAACACTTTTATGATGTCAATGTACGATAACACCACTTTATGATTCAGAAGTAAGATAATAACAGAATACAGGTAGTCCCCAACTTACGAAAATAATTGGTTCTTAAAGGTCTTTCGTAAGTAGTTTTTTTTGTAAGTCCATCTCTCATCCTTATGTTCTCTCTCTCTCTCTCTCCAACCCAACCCTAATCCCATAATTACTAAGGTCAAAGTTCTTTCCCTCAACCCCACTGCCTTTCTGCACCAAACTTACTTCTGTGCTATCCTCTCTCTCTCTCTCTCTCTCTCTCTCTCTCTCTCTCTGTCTCCCCAGATTAAAGCCCATTATTGTCTCCACTCCTCCATTTATCCACTACCCTTACCTGAACTGCAATCATCACCTCACTTTGTCAGTGCCTTCACCTGACTCCATCCATCCTTGCTATGACTCACCCCCCGCCACATGCACACACACAATTTTTTTTGTATCTGCAGATTTTTCATCGATCCTTCATAAGAAAGGGTCTGACTACACTGATTGCACAGGTGACACAGCTTTATGATACCAATGTACAATAAAGTGTGAATACTGATGAGATGCAGTCAGGGTTTATGCCATGCAAAGGAACCACTAATGCAACATTCACTGTTCAACAGCTTCAGGAAAAATATACAGGAAAGAAGGGGAAGCTGTATGTTGTTTCTGTCGATGTGGAGAGGGTCTTTGAAGTGTTACTAGAAAGGTGGTGAAGTGAGCAATGAGAAAGCTTGGAATTGAGAAGTGGCAGGTTAAAGTGGTTATGACAAAGTACAAGAGTACTTGCACCTAGGTGAGAGGGAATGAAGATTTGAGTGATGATTTTTCCTTGAATGGTAACATGCATCAGAGGTCAGTCTTGAGCTCCTAATTGCTTCAAGAGGTTCTTCAAGTTCTCTCACATGACTTAAGAATGGACTCCCATGGGAGATATTGTATGATGATGACTTGGTATTGTCTGTAGTGAAAGAGAGGGGATCCAGGGAAAGAATTAAGAAGTGGAGGGATGGAATGGGGTACAGGGGTTTGAGAGTATATGTGCATAAAACAAAAGTGATTACCGTATATCTTGGGCGTTGGCAGTACACCAGCACCTCAACATACAAGGGAACAACATCCATGAACTCACTTATTCACGAGGTAGCCTTGTGTTCAAATTAATAAATACCAAAAAAAATGAATTTTTCAAAACATGTGCCATGTGGCATCACTAACTGCATCATGGTACAAGCATCATCTCTCCTGAGTGGCATGCTCTTTCTCAGTCTGGAGTCATTCTGGGTCTGGTCACTTGATTTTAACCCCAGTCAGCAATTATGCTTATTTTTCCTTACATTTCTATTACCTTGACTCAGTCATGCCTCCCAAATTAACTGGTGCTAGTGAGCCTGGTACAAAGACAGCAAAGAATGTTTAACATGAATGAACCAACTGTGCATTCCATTAGGGGCAAGGAAAAAAAATCAGGAGTAATTTGCTTGCTGTGCTCCTGCATGTGCCAAAGTAATACTTCAAGTTTGTGACAAAGCCATAGAAATGATGGAGAAGGTGCTGAGCTTATGGACTGAGGATATGAGCCAACGAAATGTGCCAGTTGATCAGTGTGATACATGACAAAGCTATGGCTCTCTACAAAAAGTTCAAGGGGCAAATAAATGGAAGTTCAGGCAAAACTACATCCTTCCAAGCAAGGAAGGGATAGTTTGGTAAGTTTAGAAAAAAATATTCACTGCTGCAATGGAAAACCAAGCAGTAGCAGCTTTCATACCTGCACTGAAGAATTTGATTGAGGAGAAAGGCTACACACCAGAACATGTCTTTAATGCTAATAAAAAAACTTGTGGTACACGAGGATGCCCACGTGCACTTATGTTGCAAAAAAAAAAAAGAAAGCCTCTTGTTTTAATGCAGCAAAAGTTCATGTAACACTTCTGATATGCAGGAATGCTGCTGGCCATATGATAAGACCCATGATACTGTACGTTCTTCAAACCTACGAGAACTCAAAGATAAAAATAAGAACCATCTTTGAGTGTTCTACAGAGCTAACAGGAAAGCTTGGGTGCCTGGAAAACTGCTTTTGAACTGGTTCCATAACTGTTTTGTTCCCAAGGTTGAGAAATATCTAGGGCAGAAATGGCAAGACGTCAAGGTCCTCCTCATACCAGACAATACTTCCGGTCATCCAAAAATCACTAGAATCTGCACACCCAAAAGATTACTAGAAGTCATGTTTATACCACCAAATACAACACTGTTTATCCAGCCATCTGACCAAGGAGTAATATCCATCTTCAAAGGGTATTACAGACATCGTACATTTGGCAGAATCCGCCATGCAGTGGATGAAACTCCTAACCTGGATGTGTGGCAATGCTGGAAGCCCTATAACAATGCTGACTGTATAAACAACAATAGAGATTCACAGGGGAAACTGAAGGCTGCAACCATTAATGCCTGTTGGCAATCTCTTTGGAGTAAAGTTGTTAATGACTTCACAGGATTTCCTTCTGTCAAAGAAGTTTAGAAAATTGTAAAGATGGCATATGAAGGAGAGCTCACAAAAAGTGATGAAGATAAAGAAAATGAAGCTGAAGAGAACTGCTGGTCTCTTGAAAGATGGCACAGATATTCATAGCTGCAAAATCTCTAAAACTTAATTTACGAGTGTGACTCATCAATGGAACGAAGCATTAGGGTGAAAAGAGAAACAGAAAACATTGAACAAATTTATCATTTTTTCATCCTGTATATAAAGACTTCAAAACAAAAGCCCAAAACCTACCCATCATGATGTTTTTTACTCCTCGAGTTGGTCTCAGTCCATCTGAATCTGCCAGTCAACCTCAGGTTAACTAATCCCATGGATAAGTGAGACTCCCGTGGAGTATGGGATGAAGCTGAAGTCTCAAGAGCTCAATATGATATAAAAATAACATTTTTACTAATTTTTTATGTACCTTACTCCCCTGCACTTATGCTGCCATAATCTGCCCTGGGAAAATACATTTCCTCCTACTCTAAAGTTTGCTTAAAGAAATATACTGTATGTATACATATTCTTTTCACAGTAATGTAAGAGTGTGTGTACAGTATAGAGGGTTATCTGTGCGGCAGTGGGTAAGACAAATGATTTAACTGTGTTGGGCAAATGAACAAGGGAGCCAATTACGTGAAAAGAGAAGAAACTATCTAGTTTCAAAGTTATAGTGCCACCGAACATATTGTACACATACACACACACACACACACACACACACACACACACACACAGTGTATTAACAAATTTCACTAAAAATGTGATATACAGTATGTGATGATATTAGACAGATATGTTTATCAGCAGTACACTGGGTGGCTGTGTACATGTGAGGATATGAGAATGGGAAAAGCTTTTGTTATGTTTAACACATGTGTGCAAATAAGGCGTGGTGCATTCAGCTGAGAAGAATAGTAGATACTACCATATGTTTCCCTTTTTTTTTCCTAGTAACAAAACTTTCATGATACTGTCACAAATGTTTAAAACTCCATCCTAACTCTGATAACATAACTGTAGTGTGCAGATTCATTTATTCGGTACAGAATACGTTGTAGATAAATACAGTACTCAAAATATAACCACATGTTACGGTTATCTTACTGCAACATTCAACTTCACTACAATGAGGATGTTATTCTATGTGCTTTCTGTACAATTTTCTAAACTAGAGGGGCCAATATATCCTACTACCAAAGGTCCCGTAAGAGCAGAATTATACTAAATATTTTTGTTTCAAATAAAGTTATGAAAAGTATCACTTGTTTTTAACACTATGAATAACAATACTTTATATCTGGAAATATATTTCAGTTTTAGAACCCAAAATTAAGGTCAGACATAGGGAGGGAGGCCATCTGAGATTAGCAAACAAGTAAAATTTCTACATTCACAAGGCTTTAAGAAACATATCCCCCAAGAATGTTGAGGTGCTGGTGTATTGTCAAAGCAGAGGAGTATGGCCTAATGCAGTTTGCCACTTGGGTGTGTGAACTATCTCCATCTTGCACAGTGTTTGTGATGTGTGGGTACATAAGAAATGTAGTGGCAATAGAGGATGACTGCAAAATAAAGCTAATTTTGTGTCCATGGTGTGTCAGGGAGGATTAATTTTGGTGGAAAGTCTGTTGAGAGTGTTGTTACTGTATATGGGAGGCATGTTATGTACTGGAGGTGGGGCTGGAGCTAGCTCAGTGGCTAGGGTATGGAGTGGTTGAAGGATGTTCAGGGAGCTGTTACCTCTCCTGACATTAAGAAGGCTCTCCTTCCATGATAACGGGTCCTTGTATGCAGCATGTGTTAGGAGTGTAATGCTGTATGGTACCAAAATCTGGGCAATAAAGGAAGAGGGAGCCATATTTGAAGACTCAGGCAAACAAAAATGATAATGATTAGATGGATGTGTGGTACACCCCTGAGAGGCCAAAGCGGTTTAGGACTGAAAATGAAGAGTTGAAAGGAAGAAGGGGTCTGGAATTCATTTATGCTGTGATGAAGAGGGATAGATTGAGATGATTCGGGCATGTTGAAAGGACAAGATGATAACTTGGGGGAGGTGGTGGCTCAATCAGTAGAGAGGTGGCCTGCAGTCCTAACGGACCCAGGTTCAAATCCCCGCTGGGGCAGGGAACAGTTTAAGGATTTGAATTTCATTAAATCAGGCTTTACTGATCTACCAGAAGACCCGCCGACATGTCGTAAAAATACCCCCACTAATACCAATATACCAGTCCTGTATGAGACAGCCCTAGCATGTATTCAATATGGACGGCAGGTGTTAGTAGCAAAGCGGTGACATGTAGATGTAGAGGTGTATGGTATGCAGGAGGACTGGTGGGCCTTGACAGCAGGCTGTGAAGCCAATGCCCAGAGTCGGACACATAAAAAAAATAAAAAAAAGTGAACGTCAAGGATAGGGGGACGAGTGGCAGACCAAAAAAGACCTGGGATGAGGTCATGGAGTGTGACATCAGGAGTAAGGGACTCAAACAGGAGGCTACCAGAAACTGAGCAGTGTGGAGAGCCACCACTAGGTGAACAGGGCCAACTCATTGAAGCATGCTGGAGCTTATTTAAAGACGACGAACACAGTTTTACAATACAGTAATCTCTCTACTATCCGGACGTCCACTATCCGGATACATCACTATTCGGACATCGTAGGCTCTCCAAACCCCAAAATGCCCCAAAATTAGAAAAAATACGATTTTTTCCGACTGCGTCAGTCTGAATTTCCCGGTCGCGCCGACTACCTCCCTTCCCGCCAAATCGCCCTCCTACTAGTTCTGACTCAACTCCCATGAACAGTGGATGGCTGTCTGATCGTTTGCGGTATTTTCGTTCTTGTTTAAATAATCAAAAGTCACAGTGCTAAGGATTAAGTGTAGTTAAACACTGGATTACTAAACATGCTTCAAGAGCAATTATGACCACTGTAAAAACCTTAGAGATGGGGGTAAACAATAATCATGGACTGTAAGTAAACACTGTCAACTGCTAAATATTTTCCATAATCACTTCTAAATCCTCATTCTCTGGTTACATTTTATTTACTTCATGCTTTGTGTCCCATATTTGAGCGCACAGGCTGTGAAAGAGGTGATTTTCTCAGTGATTACCATGACTCTTACATACATTCACTATCTAGTCAACTGGTGAACATTTTTGCCCCACACACCTATAAATCGTAATTTTTCTGGTTACATTTTATTTACTTCATGCTTTGTGTCCCATATTTGAGTGCACAGGCTGTGAAAGAGGTGATTTTCTCAGTGATTACCATGTCTCTTACTTACATTCACTATCTAGTCAACTGGTGAACATTTTCGCCCCCCACACCTCTAAATCATAATTTTTCTGGCTACATTTTATTTACTTCATGCTTTGTGTCCCATATTTGAGTGCATAGGCTGTGAAAAGGTGATTTTCTCAGTAATAATCATGTCTCTCCCTTACATTCATTATGTAGTCAGCTGGCGAACACCCCTGCCTTACTCACCTCAAAATCATCATTTTGGGGTTAAAATTTGATTAATTCATGGTTTGTGCCAATTACTTATGTGAATGGGGTCTTAATTAAGTGCTATGCATGTCCGGTAGGGAGTTAGGTAGGTGGTTTTCTGATTTAGGTTAGGTTAGGTTAGGTTAGGGTCAAGAATGACCGGTGCTGTTGGTGAACAGTGAACACCTTTGCCATACCTAAGTCTTTTTCTGGTAACAATTTATATATTTGATGCTTTGTATCCCATATTTTAGTGCATAAGATATGAGAAATGATGATTTTCATAGTGATAGCCACGTCCGATACTTACTTACACTAAGATGCCAACTCGTGAACACCCCTGCCTTACTCACCTCAAATTCATCATTTTGGGGTTAAAGTTTGATTAATTCATGCTTTGTGCCAATTATTTATGTGAATGGGGTCTTAATTAAGTGCTATGCATGTCCGGTAGGGAGTTAGGTAGGTGGTTTTCTGATTTAGGTTAGGTTAGGTTAGGGTCAAGAATGACTGGTGCTGTTGGTGAACAGTGAACACCTTTGCCAAACCTAACTCTTTTTCTGGTAACAATTTATTTATTTGATGTTTTGTATCCCATATTTTAGTGCATAAGATGTGAGAAATGATGATTTTCATAGTGACTGCCACGTCCGATACTTATTTACACTAAGCTGCCAACTCATGAACATCTATGCCTTACTTACCTCAAAATCATCATTTTTGGGTTAAAATTCAATGACTTCATGCTTTGTGTCCATTATATAATACATATGGTGTGAGAAAGGGTGATTTTCATAGTGATTTCCATGTCTGATACTTACTTACACTTGCTGGCAAGTTGTGAGCACCTATGCCTTACTCACCTCTAGATCATCATTTTTTGTTTAAAATTCAGTTAATTCATGCTTTGTGTGCATTATTTATGTGAAAGGGGACTTAAATAAGTGCTATGCATGTCCGGTAGGGAGGTAGGTAGGTGGTTTTCTGATTTAGGTTAGGTTAGGTTAGGGTCATGAATGACCAGTGCTGGAGCTTCAGGGCCACTATCCGGACAAGACCACTGTCCGG
>JAGKTI010003894.1:7388-26501 GCA_018397915.1 Birgus latro | reverse complement strand
TACTTACACTTGCTGGCAAGTTGTGAGCACCTATGCCTTACTCACCTCTAAATCATCATTTTTTGGTTAAAATTCAGTTAATTCATGCTTTGTGTGCATTATTTATGTGAAAGGGGACTTAAATAAGTGCTATGCATGTCCGGTAGGGAGGTAGGTAGGTGGTTTTCTGATTTAGGTTAGGTTAGGTTAGGGTCATGAATGACCAGTGCTGGAGCTTCAGGGCCACTATCTGGACAAGACCACTGTCCGAACATGCCTTTGGCTCTATTACATCGGATAGTGGAGGGATTACTACTTCAAAAATGGTGATATATAACAGGCCACTATTTGCACAACTGACAGTTTTAAGATACTGATGTGTAGTTATATACAGTATGCTGTAAAAGGCTACTGTTTCCACAGCTGACAAAGTTTTACGATACAGAAGTACGGTAATAATAGGTTACTGTCAGCACAGCTGAAAATGTTTCAGGATACAGAAGTAGGGTAATATAGTAAATCCTTGCTATAATGAACCCCGATATAGTGGATATTGGATTTAATAGACGCCACAAAACCCAGTGAACTTTTGTCGGCTATAACGAACAATGTCCATTACAGGGCACAATGGAATGCAATGCTGTACATGTGTTTCCTACCCTTTTTCCTCTAACCCAACCTGAAATTGCCCTCTCTCCACCATGACTGCTGAGTTATAATAACAGACTATAGTAATACGGTACCAGTCATGAAGAAGCTCTATAATAAGGATGTGAAGTCAGCTGCAAAAGGGCAAAATCATGGGTCAATAGAGTGTAAAATGGGTATAGTATACATTTTCAGTACTAGAATATGCTACCATACTCATTTATTTTCAATCACATGCTTGAAATCTAACCTCGGGGGGGGGGACCCTCGGATATAACAAACAATTGGCTTTAATGAACCTGGTTCTCCCACAAATAGTCTGTTCAGCATTTTTCTTTTTTTTTTCTTTTTTTTTAATGCAAGGAGAAAGCCAAAAGCCTGGGTCCTGCAAACTGCTCCCTCCAAGAAAAAAACAAAAACAAGACAACAGTGAGCCAAATTCAAGACACATTCATTTTGAGATGCCTGAACACACTGAGTTTGAAAGAATGGAGATCGTAGGCAGTAGGAAAAACAGACACAGGGACAGAGTTCCAGAGTTGACCTGTTGCACACATGAAGGACTGAGAGTAACAGTTAATTCTTGCATTAGAGAGTTGGACAGAAAAGGGATGAGGGTTTGTTGCTAGACAGGTGCTACGTGCCCACTGTAGTGGTGGAGGGAAGCAAGCAGACAGTTCAGAGGGGCAATGACCATTGAAGTAGCGAAAGAAAAGAGATAAAGATGCAACAGTACGGCAAAGGGATGGAGGTTGAAGGGAGCTAGTAAGAGGAGGAGAATTAATGAGACGAAAAGCCTTTGACTCCACCCTGTTGAGAAGAGCTGTGTGTGGGGAGCCTCCCCACACATGAGAGTTGAACTCTATGAAGGGCAAATAATCCCCGAGTATAAAGCCAACAAATGGCCAGGGGTAAAGAAGGTATGGGGTCGGCTTAGCACACCCAATCTCTTGGAAGCAATTTTACAAGAGAGAGGTAATCTTTCCAAGATTAATCCTGAGAGAATGAAAGCCCAAGTATGTTTAAAGATGCTGCAGGATTGAGATGGATATGTTAAAAATTAAGAGGGTACTCCTGTGGAACATTTTATCAGGTTGACATATGTAAGAGCTGAGTTTTGGATGCATTAAAATTACACGAGTTTTGGAAGCATTAAAAAGAACAAGGTTATTTTTACCCCAATCAGAGATATGAGTCAAGTCAGACACTAGGTGTGCCATAGCCTCATCCCTTGTTTGTTGAAGTAACTGCTGAGATGGATGCTGCAGGAAGTGAATGGAAAGGTGAGGGGTGGAGTCATGAGCGTGTGAGTGGATAGGATTAGATGTACAGTGTACGTCACTGATGAATAAATGAAGGGAGTTGCTGACAGGACAGAGCCCTGAGGAACACCACTACTGATATAGGAGAACAGTGGTCGTGTACAACAGCAGCTATAAAACAACAAGAAAGGAAGCTGGAGATGAAGGCATAAATAGAAGGATAGAAACCACAACAGGGTAGTTTGGAAATTAAAGATTTATGCTAGACTCGATCTAAAGCCTTTAAGATGTGAAGTACAATGGCAAAGGTTTCTCCATAGTCTCGAAAGGAGGATGACCAGGAGTCTGAAAGGTAGGTGAGATCACCAGTGGAACGTCCCTGGTGAAACCAATACTGACGATCAGAAAGAAGGTTGTGATAGGAAAGATGCTTTATGTATTTTTTTTTTTTTTAATGCAAGGAAGAAGGAACCAAAAGCCAGGAGCCCACAAACCATTCCTTAAAAAAAAGAACAAAAAATCAAGATTCGTTCATTTCGAGATGCCTGGACACACTGTGTTTGAAAGACTGGAGATCACAGGAAGTAGGAAATACAGATAGAAGGAGACAGTTCCAGAGTTGATCTGTTGCATAAATGAAGGACTGAAGTAACTGTTAACTCTTGCATTGGAGAGTTGGGCAGAAAAGGGATGAGAGTTTGTTCCTTGACGGGTCCTACACGCCCATCGTAGAAGTGGAGAGATGCAAGGAGACAGTTCAAAGAGGCAGTCACCATTGGAGTAGCAACAGAAAAGAGTTCAAGATGCAACACAGTGGTGATAAGACAGAGACTGAAGGGAGCCAGTAAGAGGAGGAGAGTTAATGAGATGAAAAGCCTCTGACTTGACCCTATTGAGAAGAGCTGTACGCGGGGAGCCTCCCCACACAGGAGAGTTGTACTCTACACAGGGGCAAATAAAACCCGTGCATAAAGTCAACAACTGTGCAGGAGTAAAGAAGACATGAAGTGTGCTTAGCACACCTAATCTCCTGGAAGCAGATTTTACAAGAGATGTAAAATGATCTTTCCAAGATAAATTCCGAGTGAATGAAACCCCAAGTATATTCAAGGATGATGCAGGATTGAGCTGGATATCATTAAACATCAGTGGGTACTCCTGTGGAAGATATTGTTGGGTTGATAGGTGTAAGAACTGAGTCTCTGATGCATTAAAAACAACAAGATTACTTTTACCTCAATCAGAGATATGAGCCAAGTCAGACATTAGGTGTGCCATAGATCATCCCTTGTTTGTTGAAGTAACTGCTGAGATGAAAGTTGTGGGAACTGAATGGAAAGGTGAAGGGTGGAATCATCAGTGTATGAGTGGACAGGATTAGATGTACAGCTTAGGTCGCTGATTAACCCGCCGAGTCCCAGCGACGTACGATGCATGTCGCTACTTTTTTCCGCGGACAGACCCAACGATGTGAATCGTACGTTACTCAATTGCAAGGCCCATTGTGTGCACATTTTTCAACATTCGCGGGTGATTTTTGGTAGGCATATGTGGGAGACTTTCCTCTACCTGCTGTCAAGCAGGGATACTGCCTGGCCCCACCTAACCCCCCTTCCCCCCCTACCCCCCACACTGGGCAATTCACCTGTTAGCTGTGACCTGGCCAGTAAAGGTATGTTGCCCCACGGTCTCTCTAATGACGAAATTCACGGTGAAAGTGATTCCTGAGGTGAAGGACAAAGAAACAAAGAAGCTAGAGGTAGAAACAAACAGAAGTGATGAGGTGGTAATGTCGTAAAGGAAGGTGCCTTATACTGGGGTTTTAGGTGAGTGAACAATGCTTATAAATGCCAATATTATTGTGTGAAAACCAATATAGACTTGTACTACACATAAATTCGTACCAAATAAATGATATAAATATGTAATTTAAAGTGGCTTGAATTAGTTAACCCTTCCATAGGTCATTTTCTTTAGCCAGGTACCCTGAAAAAGAAGGAAAACATAAGGCTGAGTGACACCTGTATCAACATATCTAACCTCAGGATCGCGATTTTTCTATGAATTTTCGATGTTTCTCACCATAAGCGAAGGTTTCAGCCAAAAAACAAAAAGCTGAAAATCAGTCGGGATCTGGGGTTGGCTGGGGAAAAAAACCGGTCGGCACTGGACAGGTTAATAAAAGGAAGAGAGTTGGTGACAGGACAGAGCCCTGAGGAACACCACTTCTGATAGCACTAGGAGAATGGTGGCCATCTACAACATCAGCTATAGATCGACCAGAAAGGAAGCTGCAGATGAAGGTACACATAGAAGGATAGAAACCATAAGAATGCAGTTTGGAAATTAAAGATTTACGCCAGACTCGATCGAAAGACTTCCGAGATGTCAAGCGCAATGGCAAACCTTTCGCCAAAGTCCCGAAATGAGGATGACCATGAGTCTGAAAGGTAGGTGAGAAGATCGCCAGTAGAGAGTTCCTGATGGAACCCATACTGACAGAAAGAAGGTTGTGATAGGATAGATGCTTTAAAGTTTTTCTGTTAAGAATAGACTAGAAAACTTTTGAAATACAGGATGTTAAAGCAACTGGGTGACTGAGGATTGGGAATGGTCACCCTTCTTTGGGACTGGCTGAATGGGAGGAAACTTCCAGCAAGAAGGAAAGGTATAAGTTGTTGGACAAAGGCGAAAGAGTTTACCTAGGCAGGGTGTAAGCACAGAAGCACAGTTCTTGTGGACAACAGGTGAGACCCCATCAGGCCCACATACTTTGTCAGTACTGAGACCAGTGATGGCAGAAAATACATCAGTTGAAGAAACTTTAATGTCAGCCATGAGGAAGTCACAGAGGGGAAATGATGGAGGAACAGCACCGGAATCATCTAAGGTGGAATTGGAGGAGAAAGTCTGAGTGAAGAGATCTGCTTTATCAATAGAAGAAATAGCAACAGAGCCATCAGAGTAGAAAAGAGGAAGGAAAGATGATGGGGTAAAGTTGGCAGAAAGGTTTTGGACAAGATACCAGAAAGAGCAGGAAGAATTTGAGTTGGAGAGTTCAGATCATTTAGTATGGATTAAGTTATTTTTAGCAGAGGAGGAGGAGGAGGTTGTGGCACCAGCCAATCAGAGTGGTACTCCCAAGGGGAATGGGAATGCTGGTAATAGGGAGAGCTAGAGCTCCTGTTTCACTAGCTACCTAATCATTCCTCTTTGCTGACCTTTTCAGTGTGACACTAACATGGACAGTAGACCAGCATACTCTCCCAAACATTTCCTCCAACTATCTCATATACTACACCACATGCGCTTTATATATCACACAATGTACCCCACTACATCACAGTGGTTGACATCAGCAAGGGCATGTGGCTAGAAAACTTTGCTCCTGCTACTTAGTGACCTTTTGAGTGGAGGTGTGACGAGGGCTCTGCCAGCATAGATAGTGGAGCCGGGGTGAGATGAGGCTCATACCTGTGCTATAGGGTACAGGGCATTGCAGTTCCCAGATTGTTGCTTCTGCCCAACAGAGAGGGGCCCGAACCTGGGAGTAGCACCCCAGGAGGCTACCCTATCAATGAGTGTATAATGGCAAGGCAGGTACAGCGCCAAGGCATGCTTGGAGGGTGTCCCTGTAGCTGTCCTGGCAGGGTGCCCCAAGGCCACTACCACAGCCACTGGTCAAGGCTGTTGGACTAAGGGTCCCAGATCAATTACCTGGGCCTGGTACTGCAGTGGGTGGGGCCTATGGCATGTCTCTTCCCTTCTTATTTAACTGATTATGATCAAGTTAAAGAATGTAACTCAAAGCAAGCCTGAGGACATTAAATTACCCAAGGGTGGAGTCAGAGTGGCTTCGTGGAATGTGGGAAGTTTGAGGAGTAAAGGAGAGGAAGTGGTTGAGGTAATGAGTGGGAGGTGGGTGGATGTGGGATGTGTGCAAGAAATCCGGTATAGGGGTGGATCAGCCAGAAAGACTGCTGGGAGGGATTGTTACTGTAAGTTGTTTTGGCAGGGTAGGATAGATGGGTGTGGGGGCAATGGTTAGGGAGAAGTGGTTGGAATATGTCATGAATGTTATGATAGTGAATGATAGGATAATAGTAGTGAAAATTTTGTTCAGAGTGGTGGCTGAACAGGGAGCTGTAGATAGAGGTGTTAATGAACAGTATAGAGCCCTTAAGAACAACCTCTTGAGAGTTACTGATGCAGTATGCGGTTGGACAAGAGGCCCACCAAGACATAAAGTAACTTGGTAATGGGATGAGGGTGTAGAAGCCGCAGTTATGGAGAAAAGAAGGCTTTTCCGGGAATGGAAGAAGGGTGGTAACAGGGAGGAGTACTTGGCTGCCAAGCGCAGGGCTAGAAGAGAGGTATACAAGGTGAAGTCTGAGTCACAGAGACTTTTACTTGATAATCTAAATCATGGGGACAGGAAAAATACGAATTTTAGGGTGGCAAATCAGGTGAAGAGGGATAACTGGGACATTGTAGGTAAGCAGTGTGTGAAGAATGATGAAGGTGAACAGTGGGGATATTAAAGATGCATGGAAAGAGCATTATAGCTGGTCGTTGAATGAGGAGTTTGACTGGGATAGGGAAGGTTTGGAGCCAGAAGATCCAGTGTTTGGCTCCTGGCCTTTGATTGGCACTGCTACTGTGAGTGAGGAAATAGGCAGGATGCGGATGCGGATGGGGAAGGTGGCAGGTGTGTCTGGGTTGACTGCTGAAATGTTGAAGGCCTCAGGAGATACTGGGGTGAGGTTAGTCACTGACCTGATAAATATAATTATATATGAGTGTGTTGTCCCAGATGACTGGCTGAAGAGTGTAACTGTAAATGTGTACAAAGGGAAGGGTGATGCCCTGGAAAGGGGAAATTACAGAGGTATAAAGCTCTTAGATCAGATAATGAAAGTAATGGAGAGAGTTCTAGAAGGTATAATTAGAGAAAGAGTGAATATTGATGAGATGTAGTTTGGGTTTATGCCAGGCAGGGGGACCACTGATGCCATATTCACCGTTTGACAGCTTCAGGAAAATATATTGGAAAGAAAAGGGAATTGTATTTTGTTTTTGTTGATCTGGAAAAGGACTTTGACAGTGTCCCTAGAGAGGTGGTGAACTGGCCGATGAGAAAGCTAGGGTTGGAAGAGTGGCTGGTTAGGGTTGTTTTGGCCATGTATGTGGGTGCTTGCACCCAGGTAAGAGTGAATGGAGTTTTGAGTGATGAGTTTTCCACGAATGTTGGTGTGCATCAGGGGTCAGTATTGAGTCGCTTGTTTATCATGGTACTTGAAGCCCTCTCACATGACTTCAGAGATGGACTGCTGTGGGAGGTGTTGTATGCTGATGATTTGGTGCTGACTGCAGAGAATGAAAAGGAGGTGGAGGAAAGATTTAAGAAATGGAGTAATGGTATGGGGCACAAGGGCTTAAGGGTAAATACAGATAAAACAAAAGTGATGATATCTAGGGTTGGTGGCAGTACAATCAGAGGAGAGGGAGAGTGGCCATGTGCACTTTGCCACAAAGGTGTGGGAAGTAATTTCATCCTGTGCAGTGTTTGTGATATATGGGTGCACAAGAGATGTAGTGGTATTAGAGGTAGACTGCGAGATAATGCTGATTTTATGTGTGCGGCGTGTCGGGGAGAGCAGGTGGAGATTGTTAGGTGAGAAAGGATTGAACATGCTGGAAAGTCTCTTGAGTGTGTGGAAGTTTTGTTATTTGGGAGACATGTTATGTGCCGGAGGTGGGGCTGGAGCTAGCTCGGTTGCTAGGGTAAGTGGTTGGAAGAAGTTCAAGGAGCTGTTGCCTCTCCTGACATTGAGAGGACTCTCCTTATGTGCTAAGGGGTCTTTGTATACAGCATGTGTTAGGAGTGTGATGCTGTTTTGTAGTGAGACCTGGGCAGTAAAGGAAGAGGATATTCGCAGGCTTAAATATACAGAAATGACAATGATCAGGTGGATGTGCAGTGCGTCCCTGCGTGCAAGGCCTGGGCGGGCTGGGTTTACGATGGGAGAGTTGAGAGGTAGGATGGGACTGGAGTGTATTGGTATTGTGATGAGGAGAGATAGGCTGAGGTGGTTTGGACATGTGGAGAGGATGAGGGATGATAATTGGGTGCAGAAGGTTAGAAGTGTTAATATTGGGGGAGGGGTTGGGAGGGGTAGACCGAGAAAGACATGGGATGAGGTCATTAAGTGTGACCTAAAGGTTAACAGACTGAACAGGGAGGCTGCCAAAGATCGAGCAGCATGGAGAGCCGCCATTAGGTGACCAAGGCCGACGCATGCAAGCATGTTGGAGCCTTCAAAAACGATTACGATGGTGTTTGCAATTGTATCAGCGTATGCTTCACAGGCAGGCCTGGCTGAGGTAGAGAAGGATACATTTTGGGATGACTTAATAGTAAGTGGTATGGAGGAGGATGAAACTGTAGTATTAGGGGGATTTAAATGGTCATGTAGGTGAAGCAGCTCAAGGATATGAAGGAGAGCATGGGGGATGTGCATGCATATGATACAAGAAATGAGTAAGGGGAAAGGATACTCAAGTTTGGGGAGGCAATGAACATGATTGTGTGCAAAACACATTTTAGGAAAAGAAAGAGTAGGCTGATTACGTATGAGTCTGGGGGAAACAGTAGCCAGATAGACTATTTCCTGGTCAGGTGGGCTGATAGGAGGTTAGTGTGGGATGGAATGAGGAGTGTGTACAGCAACACAAGTTACTGATATCTGACATGGTGCTTAAGGAGCGGGTGATGAAAAAGAAGACCTATTTACTATCCATCTATCTATCTATAGCCCAACGCCACAAGGGGTGGCCGCAGACAAAACGCCTCCAAGTTGCTCTGTCACCCACCATTTGACTGCCCTCCCCCAAACTCACTCCCCCCTCCCTCATATACCTCTCAACTCCATCCCTCCACCTCATCCTTGGTCTCCCTCTCCCATTTGCTCCCTCCACGTCACCCACACACACCCTCTTAGTCAGTCTTTCATTCTCCATTCTCTCCACAAGTCCAAACCACCTCAGTGTATTTCTCCTAATCTTCTCAATCACATCCACATCCACCCCACAATGTTCTTTTACTTCTTCATTTGTCAACCTGTTCCTCCATGTCACTCTACATGCTCCTTTCAGGTAATTCATTTCCACTGCTCTCACTCTTGACTTGCTCCCCTCCAGCAAGGTCCACGCCTCTCTTCCATACGTCAGGGTAGGGGTCACAATACTATCATGCAGTGATTTCTTTACTTCCATACTCACTTCCCTATTTCTCATCAACGCTTTCAGTGAACCAACAACCTTCCTTCCCTGCTGTACCCTTTCAAGCACTTCATCCTCAAAACTTCCATCCTAACTCATCACACTACCCAAGTACTTGAATGCACTCACATTCTGCATACCCTCACCATCCAACCTCACTGTGCATTCTGTGACTTCATTCTTCTAAAACACCATAATTTTACTCTTGTTTATATTACCTTTCAGATTCCTCTTCTAATACACTGTCCCAAACTCATTCATTAAACCTTGCAACTGCCATTCATCTTCACTCAACAATACTGTATCATCAACAATCAGCAACACCGGAATTTTCCACACCTCACCCTCATTCATTTTTGCCACCCCCACATCCACTGCCCTACCTTGCACCCCTTTACACCTAGGAAGAAAATATGGAAGTTGCAAAACCAAGCAGTAAGGGATGCCTTCTACAGCAAGATGAGGAGAGTGGTGGCTGAACAGGAAGACATGGACGGAAGTGTTAATGAACGGTACAGAGCCCTCAAGACCAACCTCTTGAGAGTTACTGATTCAGTATGTGGATAGACAAGGGGCCCACCAAGACATAAATTGACTTGGTGGTGGGATGAGGGTGTAGAAGCTGCAGTTAAAGAGAAAAGAAGGCATTTCCAGGAATGGAAGAAGGGTGGTAGCAAAGAAGAATACTTGGCTGCCAAGAGTGGGGCTAGGAAAGAGGTTTACTGGGCGAAGAGTCACAGAGACTTTTACTTGATAACCTAAATTGTGTGGAAGGGAAGAATATGATTTTTAAGGTGGCAAATCTGATGAAGAGGGAGAACAGGTGAGCAGTGTGTGAAGAATGATGAAGAAAGGGTAGTGGTGAACAGTGGGGATATTAAAGACACCAGGAGAGGGCATTACAGGTGGTTGTTGAATGAGGGGTTTGACTGGGACAGGGAAGGTTTGGAGCCAGCAGATCCAGTGTTTGGCTCTTGGCCTTTGATTGATGTTGCTACTGTGAGCGTGGCAACAGGCACGATGCAGGTGGGGAAGGCAGCAGTTGTGTCTGGCTTCTGAAATGTTGAAAGCCTCAGGAGATATAGAAGTGGGGTTAGTCAATAGCCTGGTAAATACAATTATATATGAGTGTGTTGTCCCAGATGATTGGCTGAAGAGTGTAATTTAAATGTGTACAAGGGGAAGGGTGATGCCCTGGAGAGAAGAAATTATAGAGGCATAAAGCATTTCAACCAGATAAGGAAGGTAATGGAGACAGTTCTAGAAGATATGATTACAGAAAGAGTGAATATTGATGAGATGCAGTTTGGGTTTATGCCAGGCAAAGGGACCACTGATGCCACATTCATTGTTCGACAGCTTCCTGAGAAATATACAGTATAAGAAAGAAAAGGGAACTGTCCAGGTACTTAGTTTTTGTTAATCTGGAGAAGGACTTTGACAGAGTCCCTAAAGAGGTGGTGAGGTGGGCAATGAGAAAGCTTGTGATCGAGGAGTGGCTGGTTAGGGTCGTTATGGACATGTATGTGGGTACTCACCCAGGTATGGGTGAATGGAGATTTGAGTGATGAGTTTTCTGTGAATGTTGGTGTGCACCAGGGGTCTGTTCTGAGCCCCTTGTTGTTTATCATGGTACTTGAAGCCCTTTCACGTAACTTCAGAAATGAACTCCCCTGGGAGATGTTGTATGCTGATGATTTGGTGTTGGTTGCAGAGAATGAAAGGGAGGCGGAGGAAAGATTTAGGAAGTGGAGAGATGATATAGGGCACAAGGGCTTAAGAGTAAATGATGATAAAACAAAAGTGATCATCTCTAGGGCTGGGGGCGGTACTATCAAAGAAGTGGGGGAGTGGCCATGTGCGATTTATCACAAGGGCATGGGAAGTAAATCCATCTTGTGCAGTGTTTATGATAAGTGGGTGCATAAGAGATGTAGTGATATTAGAGGTACACTGTGAGATAATGCTGATTTCATGTGTGCGGTGTGTCGGAGAGAGCATGTGAATATTGCCAGGCATGAAAGGATTGAACCTGCTGGTTAGTCTCTTGAATGTGTGGAAGAGTTTTCTTATTTGGGAGACATGTTATGCACTTGAGAAGGGGCAGGAGCTACCTCTGTGGCTAGAGTGAGGAGTGGTTGGAAGAAGTTCAGGGAGATGTTGCCTCTCCTAACACTGAGAGGGCTTTCCCTCCAATCTAAGGGATCTTTGTATGAGGCATGTGTTCAGAGTGTAATGCTGTATAGTAGTGAGACCTGGACAGAAAAGGAAGTGGATATTCGCAAGCTCAAATGTACAGAAATGGCAATGATTAGGTGGATGTGCAGTGTGTCCTTGACTGCAAGGCCTGGGGGGCTAGATTTACAATGGAAGAGCTGAGAGGTGGGATGGGATGGAATGTATTGGTGTTGTGATGAGGAGAGGTAGACTGGGATAGTTTGGGCATGTTGAGGGGATGAGGGATGATAATTGGGTGCAGTAAGAGAGAAGCAGGCAGACCAAAAAAGACATGGGACGAGGTCACTGAGTGTGACCTCAGGGTTAGGGGACTAAATAGGGAAGCTGCCAGAGATCGAGCAGCAAAGAGATCTGCCATTAGGTGACCAAGGTCGATGCATGCAAGCATGCTGGAGTCTTCAAAAACAAAGATGACGACAACGACGAGAGCAAAGAACAGCCTTAGCACGATTCCAGGCAGAAACATAAGAAAGATGAGATTCAAGGATGGGTTGGCTCCAGTACCTTTTGTAGGCCTTCTCCTTGTTGTGGACAGCATTATAACAAGCCTGATTAAACTGAGGTTTTTTTGCATTAGTCAAAGGATATGAGAAAGGAATGCATGCTTCCATACCCGAGAGAATAACCTCCATTATGCGCAAGGCACAATCAGACGGTTCTCAGCTATGGAAGCAATAATCATTCCAGGAAAAATAAAAAAGGTACTGCTTGAGGGCCTCCTAATCAGCAGCTCCAGAGTGCCACAATAGACGTTTCTTTGGAGGGTCCACAGGCCGCACTAAAGCAATAGAACAGGTTAAGGTGAGAAGGTTATGATCGAAAGAGCCCAATGGTGAGGAAAGATTTACATCATAAGCAGAAGGATTAGTTGTAGTGAAGAGGTCAAGTATGTTGGATCTCTCTCCAAGGCAGTCAGGGATATGGGTAGGGTGTTGTACAAGCAGCTCTAGGTCACTGAGGATAGAAAAGATGTAGGCTTGTTCACCAGGTGGAGCGGTGAAAGGAGAGGAGAGCCAAAGGTGGAGGTGAATACTGAAATCTCCGAGAATGGAGATTTCAGAGAAAGGAGAAATGGATAGGATGTGTATAGGGATGAGTGAGGTGGGTCACTCTCATCTTAAATGTCAGGACCAATGTGCCTAGCCCTGGGCTCTACACTCCTCATGGGGAATCATAAGACTGAATGATGGATGGATGGATGGATGGATAGGATGTGTTTCATCTTAGAAGTAAGATAGTCAATGAATTTTTCATAGTCAGTAGAATTAGGGGATAAGTAAACAGAACAGACATACAGTATTTAGTCAGAGAACGACAGGAAAGCCGAAGCCAGAGAGCAGATAATTCGGAAGAATCAAGTTCAGGAACACAAGAACAAGATAAGTTGTTGTGAACATATATGCAACAGCCACCTTTGGCTTTGAAATGAGGAGAAAGTTGGAGGATACAGAGAAGGGTTTGCTGTCAGTTGCCTCAGACAGCTAAGTATCAGTTAGGAAAAGAAAGTCAAATTTAGTGGACAGGTGGGCCTCAAAAGAAAGAAGGTCAGAGGAATGGCTGCAAAAGGTTGCAGGAATGAAGAAGTGAGTCAGACAGTGGTTCCAGGCATCTACTGCTATAGGTTACTGTTTGCACAGCTGACAAAATTTTATGACACAGAAGTATGGTATAATAGGCTACTCTCTGCAAAATGATAAAATTTTATGACAGAGATGTATGTTACAGTAATAATAGGACACTGTTCGCATAGATTTCTCAACGCAGAGTGGGAAAGCTAACATTTAATTTTGACACTATCACGTATGTCAACAGCAGCCTCCTCCGTAGATCGGTGGAAAAAGTAATCTCAACTCATGCTAATACCTGCCAGCCTCAATCATCTGCCAATCCATCCCCATGAGGCGATTTAAATTGTGGATGAACTAAACTTTGGATTAAGTGTCCTAGTGACTCAAAACATTCTGAATATCTGTATCTGAGAATATGTTGTAATCCAGGTTTTAACCCCTACAGGGCGGTCAATGTTCCGGAATGCATTCCTGTTCTGTGGGCCTATTGTATGAAACAAATGGGAGATATGGCAACTGAGCCTGTTAGGACGAGAATATATCTCACAACACCACCTTGAGTCACTTTCAGTTGATGAAAGTGGCTGTAAACAAAAAAGGCGGTGTGCTGTATGCAAGAATTCAGTGAGATGCCCAGGTAAATGCAGAGATGTGAGTGGTGTGGGTCTCTGTATCAACTGATTTACAGAATACCACACACTAAAGACATATTAGAGTGAACAGTTGTAATATACAGTTGTATATAATATTTACATATGTAAGACTGTAGATACATAGGACAAGAAAAATTTTACATAATAATAAAGTGTGTAGTGGTCAAAGTGCACCATGAAGACACAGAAGTGTACACTTGTAAAAATAATATATTTTGGGCTGTTGTTACAAATAAGAGCAGAAAACAAGGCTCTCTGCCTGCCTGCTCTCAGTTGCATGCCACTGAGTGACCTTGATGCGCCACCACCTCTCACTCATCTCTCACAACTGGCCAGCCCATGCACAATTTGAAGAGAGTAACATCAAATTCTTTGTTTTTTCAGCTGTTCTGATCCATTTATGCATGTTTTGCCTGATTTTATAACACTATTTTTCCCAAAATAATCCGTCCCACACGGATGTAAAATTGGAAAGTAGCCCACTGTTTATGGGTTAAACTCGGTATTGAGTTCAATACTGAGACTTGAATGTGGACCTGAATGTTTAAATTTCTGAAGGCCTTAGCTAATACACGTATGTGTAAGCTCTTTTCACCTCCTGATGGCAATCAAATGAGAAAGATTCCATGCAGCTCCAGCACCCCTGCTGTGCTACAGACCCGAGTATTGATTCCTCCCACCCCCACCCCATTTAGTCCTTACTGTCACCATCCTATTCCTATGACCCTGTGTTTCAATTCAGAGTCTTTCTTCTAAACCAGCTGCCACCCATGACTAATGAGTCCTGACAACTCCAGGGTAATCGTACAGAAAAGATATTTTTGTGTGTTGTCTCATCTCAGACTCTGACTGTGAAAGTGTGACTGAGTTCCTCATTTTGGAGAGTTGTAAAATGATAGCGGAGTTTTGGTCAGACACCACTGACAATGATGCTAACCATTCACATTCTAACTCGTAAGCTGTGAAAAATGTATTTAATAGTGTACAACAGAACTATACATACTTTTAACACCTATGTCTATGAAAAACCTACCATGAAACTGGTAGAGACTGTGTTGTATCGTATCGTTTATAAAGACCTCAACATACTTGCATGCATAAGCCTTGGTCACCTAATGGCAGTTCTACATGCTGCTCAAGCTCTAGCAGCTTCTCTGTTCACAGACAGTCTTAACCCATGGATTGCACAATTACCTTTTTTTATCCCACCCCGTGGTGCGTAATTTTTATTTTATTTTTTTAAAGTTTTTGCTTATTATAAACTTGAAGATAAACATCCAGGGCATCATCTGGTTAAAAAAAAAAAAAAAAATCTCTCTCTCTCTCTCTCTGGGTTTGCACAGCGCCATGCGTAAGTTTGGGTAAGGGTGGAGGTGCCTACTGTCGTGGAAACTTTTGTGAGAACTTTTTGAACTCAGCACAGCCTGAGCTGTGGCTCGCAATCCACGGGTTAATGAAAAATGGAAAATACAACACCATATTGTAGGGGTTCATCACATACAGACATTCATTCTAACACACCACTCTCATCACCCAAAACACACGGATGCAATGTCTCACTGATTATCTTTAA
Source organism: Birgus latro (assembly GCA_018397915.1). Classification (NCBI taxonomy): domain Eukaryota; kingdom Metazoa; phylum Arthropoda; class Malacostraca; order Decapoda; family Coenobitidae; genus Birgus; species Birgus latro. Next base: position 11,299 of record JAGKTI010003894.1, on the reverse strand, counting down.
AGGGGAGGGAGTGAAATTCATCTAATTCTGTTTGGCTTGTCCATTAAATCAGTATCAAACACCAAGCACAACCTACAACAAACATTACATACACTCCAGCCAAAAAACATTCACTTCATCATCATACAATGTGACAATGCCCATTCCGATAAGCAAAAAGGTTGATACTGTATTTTTTATATAATTAACACCTTCAGTACAATGATGTCTATCATTCTATTCTTGCAAATGATTTTATTCAGCTTAGGAGACATGTCTGGTAATAATGGGGCTACAAACAAACTCCATTAACCCTTTCAATATGATAATGCATTTTTCCCTTTACTTCTGCTACCCACAGACAATTTTATTATGCTTAGGGGAGCCTCATTTGTACCAAAGGACATGATGACCATATCTAACTTTTCAGGTTCAAAGTCTCTCTTAAGTTGAATATAACTGTTTGAAGGTAGCAAGAATAAGGTAAAAATAAAAAAAAATACACTATCAGAGTGAAAAAGTTAACTACTATTTGAAAGACATCTCACCCTGGCAGAATAAAATTGTGTAGCAATGCTAGAATTAAATATACAAGGCATCAGTCATACTGAAGAATTTAAGACAGAAGAGCAAAGTTTAGCTACATGACACAGACAGCATGTCTTGCCTATGAAAGAATTTAATGGCTACATTATTTTAAAAACTACATTCATCTAACAGAAGAAAATAATTAGAATCAATGATTAACCTGTAAGTATATAAGCATAAATGGGGTATAAAAATATATGCATAAAAAGCTATGAAATAACTGATAACAATTCTCTACAAACACACACTAAAAATATTTACAACACTAAATGCCTCTGTTCACTTGCATTTTCATGCAAAATGCTTTATAATCAGTAATATAGTTTATAACAATGTTGTACCAGATATAAAGGCTACAAGAGTTTGTCCACCTTAACTTGGCAGATTTTTAAAATTTTGCAGCTGATTTCCACAGCTCAAAAACAGAATAAGACAATACTATGGCTGAACATCTTTTCCTAACACATTTTAATAAGTAGCACCATATTCCTAGTGCAGATTTGTTTCTTCTTCCTGCCTTCAAACTATTTCACTCATGAAAGATCTCTCATACTGAATGGATAAATAAAGGCTATACTTTACTTATCTAGAGTGGAATTAAGATGAATAAAATAATTTGGAGAGGGCAATAACAATATGAAAAATATATCACTGGACTGAACGAGTTATTCTCTTGATATACTGTAACAATGGTAATGAATAGGTGGCTATTTTAGGCCAAGTTAAAGCAGACACAGTATACAAGCCATTCAGAGCTTAGGGGGAAAATACTTGTGTAGAAAATGTAAGTATCTGCAGGGGTGACTCACATGGGTGTTGGCCAGGAGAAAGGAGATGCCATGGCGAGTGGTGCGACACAAGCCCACCCCCTTGCCCCCCCACCAATCCCCGTGTAACAGTTTGTGGGGGTAGCCATTGAGAGGGAACTTGTGGTAGTGGACCTCGGTGAGTGGGGAGCGGGACAGCACACACAGGCCGGACCCCACCACCCCGCTGAAGAAGTAGTGTGCGTGTGGCAATACTTTGTTTACCTGCAAGCAGTACTAGTAGTGAGATGCAGTAGTAATATTACGATAACATTGTAAATTTTTTTCAGCAAAATTTCAGCATTGATATGCAAATTCATTTTCCATTTTTTGGGGTTACAAGTGATGTGGAGCCTTCTATGGTGCCCATGTTAACTGGGTGGAGAGATGCAAATGCAGCATTCATCCTGGGACCAAATCTCCTCACTTTACCCCACACATCACTGCAGCGAAAAGTGCAAGGGAGTGTTGGTTCACTGCACAGGATGACCTTGAAGGGGTGGTTGTTTGTCCATGTTGATGGGTCTGTTCAGCCACACAGACCAGGATTACTCAACAACAACAAAGTTGTAGGTATGAGTGACTGCTTGCAAATGCAAAATACAGTAAATACATTTCTCAAAAAGCAATCTATGGATGTCCCTTGCTCTTGATGGAGCAATTAAGGATCAGATGATGGATAGATGGTTGGAAGAAATGCAATAATTACAGTCCAAGATCAAAGATTATGTGGATTTGCAATAACTGTGCTAACATTATCTGCTGATACTGGTAATGCAGCTGGAAAATTAATACTGTTGAAACTATGAACATGAAAGATGCTGAAAATGCATGGAGTAGATAAGAAACTGTTGAATGCTGTCAGGAGTAAGTCCTGTATGAGGGATTAAAGGCAGCAATGTGTGGGGAAAGTGAACAAAGCAAGTTCTTTGACTTGGGACTGAAACAGGTTTCCATGGTGGTTCAACAAACATATAATATAATACGTGGTCCTTATTACTAAGGGAGAAAATTAATTCTGGAATATTTTGTTTGCTGGCTGTGTATATTGTGAGTATAGGTGTAAAATCTTGAGACACAAAACTTTAACCAAATTGGATTATATTTACTGGTGCCGCATCTTACCCAAAGTTTGAGCCTAATAAGCAAAATTATTGTTGTGATGAGTGAGGCTGGTCACTCTCATCTTAAATGTCAGGACCAACTTGACTAGCCTCAGGCTCCTACGCTACTAATCGGGCAACGTAGGATTGGATGACAGACAGATGGATGGATAATAATCTTTTTTCTCCTTTGAAAAAAGTGTCTGCTTTACTTCACTGAGGGTTAAAATCCAGTAATACCCATGTTTATTTTGTTTTTCAGGGATCTGCCTTTTGTGTTATTACAAACCCGTACTGCCCTGGGCAAAAAAAATAACTGATACCCCTTTATGCTGGCTGCTTTTGGATTATTTTTTTCTGGCTAAATGGGCTTAATACATCAACGTAAGATCCCTGGCACTAATAAAAGTAATCACTAAAGCCTGATAGTTAGCTGAATTGAGTCAGGTTGGTGCCATGCTACCTCTGAAATACTCAAGGTTACTGAGAGAGCAGAGTGTCTGTGAGCTTGTGAACCGATTTTGGATTATTTTTCTTCTGGCTAAATGGGCTTAATACATCAATATAAGATCCCTGGCACTGATAAAAGTAATCACCAAGGCCAGAAAGTAGGTTGAATCGAGTTGGTTTGGTTCCACTAGACCTCAGAAATTTTCAAGGTTATTGAGATAGCAGAACGGCTGTAAGCCTGTGAAGACTCACTCGCCTTCAATGCTCCTAAATCAGTGTTGTAAGCGTAGTGGAAAAATGACTGAAGTTAGCAAGATACGTTATTACCTTCCATTTTACTTCGGTTGCTTGCAATGACTTCTCAATACAGCAGGACGTACATCTACGTCACCAGTGTTTTTGAAGGGGACGTAGATCTACGTCACTAGTGTGGTATGGTTAAGCACTTATTTACTATGACTGAAGTGAAATTGTCAATGCCAGTGATGAAAAGCAGGAGCAAAACGAAGATTTGGCATGTTGGCCAACCAAGTGAAAGACTACTTGGAAGTAAGTTACCTTCTTCTGGAGAAGTGTTAGCATGACTTTTCTACCTGATGCGAACAGAGACAAGAACACTGAGGGATTCTGCATGTGCTTTGTCTGAGGAATGAGGGGGATTCTGAGAGAGAGAGCTTGCATTCCTGCATCTCAGCTCGTATCCCCAAAATCAAATCTCTCTATAAAGAATGGAGAAAGCTGGAGAAGAGCAAGAGCCGGAATATAGAAAGAGAGGAGAAGAGAGAGAGAGAAGAAGACCATATGAAAGATCTCTGACACTGCACACACGAATGCCTTTGACCTCATCAAAAAACGTGAGGATAAGGAGTTTCTTGTGGCTCACAGGGAGAAAGGCGGGGTATTGATGTCAAGCTCCACTGGAATGAATGAAGACGAGAGAGAGAGAGAGAGAGAGAGAGAGAGAGAGAGAGAGAGAGAGAGAGAG
>JAGKTI010003893.1:32627-51106 GCA_018397915.1 Birgus latro | reverse complement strand
GGAGAGAGAGAGAGAGAGAGAGAGAGAGAGAGTGCTGACTGTTCAGATTTTTGTGAATGTCTCTCTGTGATGCGATATGAAGAAAAATGTAGATAGGAGTGAAAGGTTGACTGTTGAGACAGAATGTTGCAGTTAATTTGATGTTACGGTTGGTGTGGAGACATTAACGCCCCCAGTCCGGTGACGTAATTATTTGTTGAATTATTGGTATTATCGACGATTATACTGAATCTAACAGAGGTCTGATACTGAATGAAACTGTGATGGGTATCTCTGACCCCTACAGTTCAAAACGCTTCCCCAGATCTCAATAAAATCTTTTAAGATATCACGAATAAAGAATAAAATATCTCATTCTTCTGAAGGAGTTTATGGATAACTGATTTTAAGTACGTTGGTGCTGTAAATTTTAAAAAAAAAATATGTAAGGATGTAGAGAATAGATTGTTTCAAGGGATAAATATGGTGCGTGCTAATGACTCTGATACGAAATAGAGGACTGGGCATGGAGGCTGTAACAAGTATGCATGGGAATTATGTTAGTGTCCACATAACGATACGGAAGTGTGACTTTGGTAAAGCTTGAGTATGAAAACTAAAAACAATAGCTGTATAAATGAGACTGCTATGGAATGTGTATGGGCTGTGAAGATTTAAAAAAAAATGTGATTCGTGTTATATACTGTATGTCATAAGGAAGACTACTTAGAATGGTACAAAACAGTGTTTCTAGATGATTCGGTCATAATGAGAGAATGAAGAAAGTGTACCAGTATGTGAGTGAGCTGAGTGAGTTTGACGGTACGAGGATACATGGTTGGCCAAAAAGGATCTGGATGAGTCTGGTTCATGAGTGGAGGAGGTATGGGAGTTGTTCAAGTTAATGAATTAGCATGGTATGGAAATGAATGGATGAATTCTGCACGATGAACACTTGACAAGGGCTTAGTACCCTATATTTTACCTGGTCCTGGGTGGAATGACTACCCAACAGGTGTATGTGATGTGCATATAATGAACGGCCACTGTCATCTACACCTCCATAATACCCCGATACACACCATCAACATGACAGCTAATAGTACTGTATATAATTCTTACCATACTCAACTTTTCCTGTATGAACAGGTCCACTGATATCTCTGCTTACACCCTCTCTCTCTCTCTCTCTCTCTCTCTCTCTCTCTCTCTCTCTCTCTCTCTCTCTCTCTCTCTCTCTCTCTCTCTCCACGAATTAATTTCCGATAATATTTACATCACCCTCGCCACACAATCATTAACAAGTCCATTATTACGACCAACATCTATAAACAATCAGTTCTACCATTAACAGGTCCACTACTACAAACATCATCACTACCAACAACACTACCATTAAAACTTTCCAGTTTCAGTGATTCTCCCTCAATTGAATTATATCATCCGGTGTTACCTAAAGCTGACGTGCGTCTGAGAGGGTCAGGGTGGACATAATGAACACTCCAGTTCCTTTAACATCTTCAGGTGAATAAATTCTTCTGGCGTCTGGTAAAATAAAACAGTAGAGTTAACACTATCATGAGAGAGGCAATAAACCTACACAATTTCATCTACAGATCCACCACAACCTACGGGTAGCCTACACAACCTCTTTTACCATTCCTGCTGGACAGAATATTGTGTAGTGGAAACCTGTGAGCGTGAGGCTTTATGAGAATGAGGGGCGTCCCCGTGGCCTCATTATACAAACTAATTACGTATATTATGTTGCTGGCTTCATGGCAGGGAAGGAGGGGATGGCAGGGAAAAGAGGGGCTGGCTGGGAGGAGGAAACAGAAGTTTGATACTTCTTTTATAACACTAACATAAAATTCTGTAGAAAGACCGTTTACTTGTAAATATAAGTGAATAAATAAGATATGGGTAAAAAAGAAGTGAAAAGTGAGGCAGAATAAATTGCAGGCGATATACGAAAGGGAAGTGTGATGGCAGAAGGAACTGACTGAATCGCTCAGATCAATGGATGAACGGGGGAGTTAACGTTATATTCTCTAAGAGAACATTACGGAGTTTTTATCCAAATCAAGTGTCAGTACTGACTATCGTTGCACAGCGAACCACCACCTCGAGATCAATTTCCACTATTAATCCTTTGACGTTTCCTCGTGATTTCCTTTTATCCTGTTTGCTTTTGGTTCCAGCAACATCAGTTAACACTTTTAGGCTCCAATGACTCGCTTTCAACTGGATTAAATGTCTGGATTTGTCCCGATCACGAGAGGAGTAATTTTAACAGTATTACCACTTCCAGGCTCGTGTGACTCTCCCTCAGTTGATAAATCGTCTGGCGTGAGCTACAATACATTACCAAAGTTGTCCCGACTGTGTGAATGCTAATGGTGTCAATATTAACAGTCCTAGTTGCCATAATTACCTGGTTGGATGAAACCCTCCATCGTTAGGTGGAATAAGTACCAGAGTCGTCCCAACTATGAAAACGCTAACGATGCCAATATTAACACTGCATGTCCCCTGTACTCACTCTCAGCTGAATAATGTCATCTGGTGTTCGCCGAAGTAGAATAGCCTACTAGAGCAGTCGCAACCATGAGCAGGTTAATGTTGGCAGCATTAATACATGGTTCTTATAACTCTCTCAGCTGAAAATAGTCTGCTGTCGGTGGGAATAGAATGCTAGAGTTGTCTGACCATGAGAAGGTTAATGGCTACAGCATTTACACTCAAGCTTCTTTAACTCACCCAGCTAAAAAATACTGTCTGGTGTTAGCTGACATAAACTATTAGAGCTGTCTGATTATGAGAGGGTTAAAGATGACAGTATCAACATTCAAGCTCCTGTGTTCCAATCTACTCATTAGTATCGGCTGGAACAGGCTGGAACAGGCTGGAACAGATACAGCAGTTGTTCCGAACATGAGAGAAATACAAAGCCTGACAGTCTGTGCCTATACGACAAAATAGCCACAATGCTGTAATCTGACGAAGATCCCTAACCCGTTTCGGCTTAGTTGATGGACAAACATAATTAGACTGAGTAATTGAATTATGTGGTAAATAACTAGAGTCATTCCACTTTTGTAACTATGGTTCATTAAATTTCGTATAGTCTTTCTGTCTGTCTGCCTCTGTTTTTGTCTGCCTATCTCTGTGTATCGTCAGACGCCTTAAACCCGTACGAGATAGCCACAAATGAATCCCCTCAAAGACGTAGTGCTGGAGCCAAGGGTGCAATCCAGTTTCGTCAGTGAAAACAAGCCGACTATAGCACAGCATGTGTCCAGTGCCTCTCGCCACCGTCCTTGTGTCCTTCTCTCATGGCATTAAGTTTGTTAGCACCTTCACCAGCATGATATTCTTTATTAATCGCATGCTATTTTCAGAGGATTTAACCAAGTTTAAGAGAGATTTCTCGATACTTCCTTCACAAAGTTTGACTCTAAAGTTCTTCCATATAGAAGAATAAAATTGTTTTTGAACTAGCATAAATCAACAGAGTACATTGCATGAATCAAGGGTTTAAGCTCCATTATTAAGTGTCTTTATTTTTTTTATCCGGATATTAATTTCAGTATATTTTAGTTTACATGACATATTTACGACTATTTTGCATAGAATGTTATCTACTGTTATTTTTTACTAAGGCTTATAGTTATGAACAGACATTATACACGATATCCATATATATATATACTCGGCTTCACGCTGCAAATAGGCTCAATTTGGTTTAAAATAAATTATTGTCGATATTCAGTGCAAATAAACTGACACAAACATTAATTTATCTACAAAAATTTACACATACATAAACACATACACACATACATACATAAAAATCTAAAACACTGGCAATGCAAAGCTGTTGCAACCCTCCATCTGACCAAGCACATAACCCCAACCTCTCTGCACGCCTAACCAAGCACATAACGCCCCCCCCAGCCATCTTTTCTTTTAAAGTTGAGCATGAGGACAACGTCTTGAGGACACATAACCTGGATCTTTCAGATTCCTTGCTCAGGTCGCATTGAAATCTCTATTTTTTTTTTTTTTACTTTTTCACTAAGGAAAAAAAAATACTTAAAACACAGCATTCTTCCTATAAAAAGGCACAGGTTCACTAGAGGACATATAACTATGTGAAATATCGTGACTATAATGAATACTTTCTGAGTTCTGGCCAGGAAATGAAATCTTTACGCCCAGCCAGCCACCCTGCCTCCCCTGCCATTCAACTTTACGGACGGACACCTAAAAATCCCAGTGATAACAACACCCTCCTCTGGCTGTCAAGTGGAGGGTAAAAAAAAGTTTAACGCGTTCATACCCACAGAATTAGAAAACACACACACACACACACACACACACACACACACACACACACACACACACACACACACACACAGCTACAACTTAGTTTCTGCCTCACGTTATCAGGCAGTGGAGTAAAGCGGATTTTGTGGTGTGAAAGTTGGAAAAACTGAAAACGATATTTCTGTGAGTTACTGACAGGGTGGCCGGTGTTGGCTCAGAAGGTGTGTGTGTGTGTGTGTGTGTGTGTGTGTGTGTGTGTGTGTGTGTGTGTGTGTGTGTGTGTACGTACGTATATTGCAAGTTCACATTCGTTTTCACATGAGTTCGTATTCATATACCCATAGTTTTCCTTATATTCTAACATCTTCCGTGCAAAAGGCCCTTACTAACTTTTTGCCTTTGCTATAGGAATTTTACTAGATTCGAAATAATTTTTGTAACAATTATATTTATGTATATTGCAAGGTCAGTTTCATTTTCACTCAAGGACGTTTTTTACATTAAGGTTTATAGACCATAATACAAAACCACTGTAAAGTACTTGCAACGGAAAATCACTTTCACGTTAACTTCAACATATATTTGTTATACTGGATAGCAAAACCACTGCTCAGATCTGGTCATAACACTTGTTTTCATTACTGATGCTTTCCTTATCTTTTATAAATTACGTATATTGCACTTTGCCCACAATCGTACTTCACTAAATGAAAGTCAGTCCTTACTTTCGTAAAATACATGTTCTCCACACTAAATTTTTCCTTATTATTCTATGTCACTTATTTTTCTAATGTTGAAATTTACCCTATATACATTTCCCAACACATCTGTGAAATATCAAGTTGGGGTAAATAGGCTGTGGGGAGACTGTGGTGATGAGTGAGCTCCACAACGGCATTGTGAAGGAGGCTGGGGGGCTGTGATAGGACGCTTATGCCGCACATGATATCTGGCCATCCAACCCTTGTCCTCTAACTCCTATGCCTTAGAAAACTCTCCCGAGGCATCAGAAGGGTAGTGGAAGTCCTCAGGCTCCGAATGGTCATCATGGCCACTTTTAAGTGATGGCAAGACACAGGAGGGCGGCTGGGGCACGTTCCTTTACGTGGTAATTTCCGTCCTCAGTCTTCGTCTCCCCACTTGACACTGACTATGCTGTTACGGTTTCCTTGCAATCGCACGTTTACTCAGCCGTTTACTTGCATGTGTGGGAAGCTTGGCAGAGGTGGGGGTAGCAGGGTCCGGGAGGCCAGCGGCGGCAACAAGCAAATTAGATGATGCGGAATAGGAATTCATCGTTCCTACCCCTTCCATTTCGCTAGGAAGACTGGCATTGTCGCTCACCCGCCTCTTATGTGTTTGCATCACTCACTGGGCATCATAGAATATGGAAGCCACGGATGGGAAATGCAAAATTGTTTATGTCTGTCACTAAAGGCACTCCAATCAATAGTTTTTGGTGGGCAGTGTCCGTCACCCGAGCAATAAAGGTTAAAACAATGGAAACAGACATGGATAACAAACTTCTTCATCAGAAAAGAAAGTAGCAATTGTTTCCAGCCATTGGTAAGGGAAAGAGAGATGGAAAAGAGTTACAGTGAACAGTGAGTTGGAACGACTTAATATGTAAATAATGCAGGACACAAAAAAGGCATTAAAAAAGAAATATTTCAGTTTTCATACATGCAAGAAGTACTGGGTAAAAAATACAGAAATATTAAAACGTCACAAGACAATAATGAGGTCCTCTGTTTGTGTTTTTTTTTTTTTGTGTGTGTGTGTGTGTGTGTGTGTGTGTGTGTGTGTGTGTGTGTGTGTGTGTATGTGTTTGTGTGTGACGTCTTTTTAGCTTATTCTTGCAAATTCCAGACAATTTTATTTATCTTAGAAAAGGCCTGTCTTGTGGTCTGTATTTATTAAGACAACACTTAATCTTTCTGCTTCGAAAATTCTCTTCATAATTGTAAGAAACCCTACATAGGTAACAATAATAGACTGAAAAAAAAAAACTCAAGTATTGAAAGTGTCTGTGATTTCGTGCATGTATTCAAGTACTCACTCACATGGGTACCTATGTATGAATGTAAAAGCACAGGCAAATCATGGATCCATATATGGTAAAATGTACAGATCAACTCAAACACGAAAACAAAACAGTGCCAAAGAAGTGTATGTGGGAGTGTGATTGAGAAACAGCGACAAATTGAAATAATCAGGGAGAATCTGACTGAATTAAGAATTGTATCAGAGGCACAGTAAGTGTGTAGCTAAGTGAGTGATTGGTAAAGCACAAGTGTATTGAGAGTGTAAGTGTGATTCAGGGTAAAAAACCAGAGAGAGAGAGAGAGGGAGAGATGTACCAGCTGGTGTAATACCTGAATATATGACATTGCCTCGTGAAGTGACCTTTGACAGATTATTCTTGGCAACCCCTGAACCCTGCCAGAAGCTTGGTTCACATTAGATCAGAACTTTTTTTAGTTGATTTTGTTCAGTGATCCTGACATTTGACCTCTCCCTGTAACCTTGGCTTTTAACTGATTGTTCTCAAAACCAATCTGTACTTGTGATGACGTGAGCCCTTCTACAAAGTTTATTGCACATTGGATTAAAACTGCTTAATTTGACATTACTATGTGATTCTAACTTTTCACATATTTTTCTAAAAGAGAGGGTCAGTCACATGGAACTCATCCTCCATGTTTAATCCAATCTGGTCAGATTGTTTTAGTTATATACTTTGTTCGCACATAGACACCCAGGACGTAATATGAACATGCCCAACGACTTTGGTCTTTGACTTTCTCAAATCCAATCGTTCATGTCTAAACCTTGGTACTTGCAGCAAGTTTTATTTAAATCAGGTCGAATCGTTTGATCCTACCTTGTCCTGCGACCTTGGCCTTTGACTGCTTGTTCTTAAAATAGAATCTTCTTATTTTTATCTTCTCTCCAACCGTAAAGTGAATCCCTTAATCCTTGCCTGTTACTTAACACTGCCGCCCATATTGGTTCAAAACACGCCATATCTGTTTAAACTGACATCCCTGTGGCCTTGGACCTTGGTTGTTCTCAAAACCAGTTCCTTTTATGCTTGTGTTATCTCAACCCTTCAACAATTTCTGGGCTAAATCGAATAAAAAAAATTAAGCTGGCATTTCGCAGTGATATTGACCATTGCCCTATTGTCTAAAATACCAACTGGTTTTCTCCTTACCGTACCCTTATCTCTCCCAAGGAAGTAGAAAAAAAATGTTTCAGATTCTTTGTAATTAAACACACATACCGGTCCATCTCTGACGCTGCTCTGTGACCTTGACCTAAGACTGATTGTTCGCAGAATTAGCCATTTTATTCTTCCCTAATCCTAAGTCCTTACACAGGTTTGGTAACTGGATAATAATGGCTTGAGCTGATTCTGCAAGGTCAACGTTTGATTTATCCCTGTGACTTTGACCTTTGACCTATTGATCTCAGAAAATGTTCCATATAAGGTCACAGTGGACCATTCTGCTATGTTTGTTATTAACTGAATAGGAATAATTTGATTTATTTTATTCCCCCCAAACACACTAACGCAGATGAAAACACAACGCGAGAGCGGACATAACAATCAAGTTAACTGAGCGGTGGAGATGGAACAGCAGCAAGCACAAACGAAGTCATGTATGCATAAACGAGAAGTGTTTGTTGCTTTACACGTAGCCAGTCTATCCTTGAAAATAAAACCTCCCTCATGCTTAGTATATACCGTGTAACCAAATCAACAGAGTTAGAGAAACGGTTCCAAGAATGAAAATCGGAAGGAGATATCACTGGAGGTCCCCCCCAGGAGGGAATAACACCAGCCTCGAGCCGATACATATCTAGCGCGGCTTGGAATATGACCTTGACTTACTTTCACCAATTTCGAACTCGTAGGAGATTTTCATCCCTACTACACATCTGTAAAATTTTGTGATAATATCTTGAGTGGTTGCGAAGTTATCGGGCTTACAGGCACACAGAGAAACTGAAAACAATACTCGTAGGAGAACTTCATCCCTACTACACACCTGTAAAATTTTGTGATGTTATCTTGAGCAGTTGCGGAGATATCGTGGTAATAGACACACAGACCTTGACCTACTTGACCAATTCCGAACTCGTGATCGATTCTTTCCTTACTACATAACTGTTAAATTTTGTGATGATATCTTAAACGGTTGCGAAGTTATCGTGCTAACAGACACACAGACACACACAGACATACTGACAACAATTAGAGCTTCGCTATTGCGGCTGGTAAAAATTTAGGAATGAACGTGGAAAAAGATTTAAAAAGTTAAGGCAGAAAACTGGAACCCTAAAAAACAGAAGAGAAATAAAAGTAAATCGAAATAATTCTGAAAACCTCAGGAATGGAGCAGGTGAGAACGGAGCTGCGGTAATGGCATTGGGCTCGATGTTGCACTAGAATGGAATCTGGTGGTTGAGAATATTCGGTTACATAAGAGGCATTAAAAGTGCTATAAAAAGGTGAAGAATGATAAGACAGCTGTTGTTGACAGGTTATATGCAGAAGCCATTCAATGTACTCCATAAATATAGTACAATACCACTGTTTATTCGAAATATGTACAAAGCGTACATGAATGTAGTTATACCTGTGGTGTGGAGGAATGTTGCGATGTTACTATTATGTCAAAGTTAACGTGACAACATATTATCGTGGAATAAATCTGTCTAATGTTGTGGGTTAGATTCACAACAGAATATTGAGTGAGAAGTCAAGACTGGTGTTAGGTGGGCTTATGAATGTTTAATAGGATAGTTTCTGGAACGGTAGTGGATGTGCGGATCATATATTTGCAGTTGGACAGATGTTGGAGAAAGCATTTGAATAAAACTGTAGTAGTAAAGGCACAAGATATAGATATTTCATACATGGTAGAAGGAAGCAAAGGTTGGATGCCCGGAAGACTGTTCCCTCCAGGATATATTAGGTAAATAAAAGAGACAAATTCATGTTCCATTCATTTCGAGATGCCTGGACACATTGCTTTTAAAAGACTGGAGGTCATAGGCAGAAAGAAAGACAGATGGAGGAAGACAGTTAGGGAGTTTACCTGTTGCATACATGAGCGACTATGAGTATCAGTAAATTCTTGCATTAAAGAGTTGGACAGAGAAGGAGTGAGAGTTTGCTACCAGACGGGTGCTATGGACCCTCCATAATGAAGGAGGGATGGAAACAGAGAGTTCAGAAGAAAAGCGACCATTGACGTAACGATAGAAAGGAGATGAACATGCAACAGAATAGGGAAGAGACAGAGGTAAAGGGGAGCCGGCAAGAGAATGAGAGTTAAAGAGACGTAAGTCCTTTGACTCCACCCTGATGAGAAGATCTGTATGTGGGAAGCCCTCTCCCCACACATGAGAGTTGTAATCGACACAGGGGCGAATAAAAACCCTATATAAAGCCACCAGTAAATAAAACCCCTGTATAAACTCAGTAGTTGTGCTGGAGTATGGAAGGCACTGCGTCAGCATAGCACTCCAAATCTCTTTGAGACAGATTTTGCAAGAGAAGCAGTATGATATTATCGTGATAAATCCCGAGAGAATGAAAACCCAAGTATCTTCAAAACTGATGCGGGGTTGAGATGCATAATGTTAAAAAGTAGAGGATGCTCCTGGAGAAAATTTTAATGTGTCGAAAGATATAAGAACTGAGATTTGATGCATTAAACACAACAAGGATGGTTTTACCCCAGTCAAAAAAATGAGCCTCATTCCGAGCTTGTTAAAGTAATTGTCGTGATGGATCCTGTGGGAAGCGGCTGGAAAGGTGAAGGGTGGATACATCAGGGTATGAGTGGATATGGTTAGAGATAAAACCTAGAAGTTCATTGGTTAATAGCAGGATGAGAGATGGTGACAGAACCCTGACGAACACTGCTAATGAAAGTTCCTATAGCCGATTAGTGGCCGTCTATAATAGCATCTATAGAATAGAACGACCAGAAAGGAAGTTCGAGTTCAAGGCACAAATGGAAGCATAGAAACCTTGTGCATGTAGTCTGGAATTTAAAGAGTTATGCGAAATTCGATCGATAGATTTCGATATGTAAAATGCAATGGCAAAGCTTTCGACAACTTCCCGAAAGAAGGTTGACCAGTAATCTGAGAGGAAGGTGAGATGATTGACAGTGGAGCGTCCCTGGCGGAACTCCTCCTGGTAACTGGAAAGAAGATTATGATAGGAAGGGTGCAACTGGGCGATAGTTAGGATGGTGGGAATTGTCACGCTTATTTGGGACAGACTGAATGAGAGCAAACTTCCAGTACATGTTGATAGACAAAGACGAAAGAGTTTACTTAGGCAGAGTGTAAGCGCAGAAGCACAGTTCTTGAGAACAACGGGACGGAGCCCATCAGGCCCGTACGCCATCTTGGTACTGAGGCCTCTGAGGGCAAAAAGTACATCAACGGAAAAGAATGTTAATATCAGTCATGAGGAAGTCAGGGGTAGGGGAGAGTAAAAATGGGGGAACAACATTTAAATGGCCTAAGGTGGAATTTGAGAGCAAAGTCTGATCACAGCGTCCTACGTTTTCAGTAAAAAAAAAAAAAAAAAAAAAAGCTACAGATCCACCGCAGCGAAAATGAGAATGGAAGGAAGATGAAGCAACGTTATTAGAAAGGCATTTGGCAAGGTGCCAGAAGAAGAAGGAAGAATCTGAGCCATTTCAGATAATTTAATACGAATAAAACTATTGAGAGAACGAATGACAAATTTAGCACAATGCTGGCAGAAATAGATAAGAGATGAGATTCAGAGGTGGGTTGGTGCTGATACCTTCTGTAGCCCTTCTCTTTGTTGTGACCAGCGTAAGAACAAGCATGATTCAACCATTTTTTTTTTTCATTAGTCCATGCCCAAGAGAATAACCTCTATAATGCACAAGGCACACTGAAATGGCCATGGGGCATGAGAGCAATAAACATTCCAGAAAAAAATCAAAGTACTGCCTGATGACCTCCCAGCCAGCAGCCCTTAAGTGCCACAAACAGCGCTTCCTGATATGATCCACAGACCTTACTGGAACAATGGGACAGGTTAGAGTCATAAGGTTGTGGTCAGACGAGGCCACAATAAAACAACGATGAACAGAGGAAGCAGTAAGATTTATTTTGTTGAAAGGGAAAGTCAGTAGCCTATGTTGGAACTCTTTCCAAAGACAGTCAGGGATACAAATAGAGTGATGTACAAGCTGCTCTAGGTCATTAAAGGTAGAAAAGACGTAGACCTGTTCACCAGGATGATGACTGAATGGAAAGGGCCAAAGGTGGTGGTGAATATTGAAATCGGCTAGAAAGGAGCTTTCAGAAAAAAAAAAAAATTGACTGAATGTGTTCCATCTTAAAAAATGAGATAGTCAAAGAATGATTCATAGTCGGTAGGATTAGGGGATAAGAACACAGCACAAATATGTTTAGTTCGAGGATGACAGAAGAGCAAATCCAGAATGAAAGGAAAAAAGAAGATTCAAGTTCAGGAAAACGAGAGCAAGATACGTTGTGGCGTATATACATACAACAGCCACCCTTGGCATTGACGCGAGCATAGCGAGCATAGAAAAAGGAGGATACTGAGAAGGATCAGTTATCAGTTGCCTCAGACAGCTGAGTCTCAGTAAGGAAAAGAATAGAGATTTAGAGGAAGACAGATGGTGTTCAACAGAGAGAAAATTATGGTAAAGGCCGCGAATGTCGCAGATAGGACTAAAGAGTGAGACAGTGATTCTGCATTTCACTTGGTCATTATCAGGAGTGAGGCGGATGGTCGGGACATTTATGCCTCCCTCCCTGAAGACTCGTTGGCTCGATGCTGAGACGCGATTTCTGCAAATTTTGGAACAGAAATTGTGGCTTGCAAAGTGAATGTAGTTTGGTGTAGACAGATAGAGGAAAATGTATAGAGTGTGTCGGCCTATACCCTTTATGCTCCTGAGCCACTGGAGAGGTTCAGCAAAGGGGGATGGTCTTAAGCTACGCCTGATGGCTGTTGAAACAGGAGCTCTAACTATCCCAGTCACCAGCTTTCCATCCACTATGGGAGTAACTCCCTGTTCGACTGGTGCTACTGTCTACTTCCTACAAATTAGAAAGATTAGAGAAGCTGTAGTGTGTGCAAGATGTGAATATGCAATGGGTGACTATTATAAAGAATTTTAATAGTGACAGGCAAGCTTGCGTTAACGTAGATGGGTGGATTTCTGAATAGTTCTATATCGTTCTGAAATGATATATAGGCGCGTAAAGTCGCCCCGGTCGTTTCATATATACAGGGTGGTCCTTAAGAGGGAGAGTCTGTTGCAAGTCAGGTGTTGTTGCCCGTCGTAACAGGGCCAAGTTTAGGGCATTGATGGGGTTCCAGTGTATTAAAGACTCTGCTTCTGTGCTGAAACCCTGACTCTGTCGCTTTCATCTGACAACTTACGTCTTTCTTTCTTGCCGTACCATTATTAATTCCGTCTACAGACCATCCTTCCCATTTTGCTGCAGGTCGGCCTTAATAACATTCACTTGTGTAGGTCACATCGCCATCTCATCTCTCGTTACCATCTCCCTGCACATCCTCCACCTAGGCTATCATAAATGTATATCTGCCTTTCGAACAACCAATAACTTCATTTAATCATCCTGTCCTATCGTCTCAATCTTTGTTCACTAAAATCTATAGAAGGTGGGGGCGCTCACCATCCACCCATTCTTTGTAGTGCAACCTTAAGGTAACTCTACTCTGAGTGGCAAACAAATGGTTCCTTGCAATACCAGAAGCCATTTACCTGCGTTGGTTGGTTACCATATAACCGACTGTCGCCTTATATTCCAAAGGTTTAATTCGCTCCAACCGGATGGGACCTACAAAGATTTACATCAGAGAGGCGGGCTTATTGACCGCATAATACCACTCAGGGGCGAGTAAGTTGTACTGGATACTAGATACATGGATTCGCTAAATTTTTTCTCCACTCTCCCAGCTTCACCACACCTGTGTCTCTATACCTCTCTCTCTCTCTCTCTCTCTCTCTCTCTCTCTCTCTCTCTCTCTCTCTCTCTCTCTCTCTCTCTCCCCTGTTGTCTTAGTATCAGGGTATATTTGGCTCTAAAACAAAATATTATTTACCGTTCGAGACGCCCTCCCCCTCTCATTGAGTTTGATGATGTATTTTTATTTTATTCTTGTCGCTTTCACACGGTATTATGGAACACAGGAAATACTTTTCAAAAGATAGAAGTTAAAACAAACCTTCATTGGCTGAAAACATTCCTAAACTGGGAAGAATGTTTAGAGTCAAAATGTCTTCAAGGAAACGTGGAATAAGCAAACATAGGGAAGACTGAAGCTGTGATCGGTGGGTGTAACCTTGGACCATTTATGTATTTGGGTAAACGGCCTTTTGGTCTGTGTAGGAAACGTGTAAGGTGGTCTGTGTTGTCTGTAATGGATGCAAACATTGGGAAAATAAGAGATGTAGTAAAGTGAGAGGCAGTTTGAGGCTGGCTGTGGATTTCCAGTGTACTTGATGCCGGGGCTCAACTATTAGACCATCCGGTGGTAGACCAGTAGGATTAATGGTGATTAATGAGTCACTTAAGATTGAGAAGTTCTGTTATTTTGATGGTATTATCAGTGCACGAGGTGGTGGCGACAGAGAGCCATATTAAGGATGGATAGTAGTTAGAAAATGTCCAGAGAATTATTGCTTATCTTGGTATCTCTAGTGAAGTTACCCACGAAAGGCAGGAGTTTGGCACCTGTGTTAAGAATGTCATATCACCTGACATAAATTATGGAGTGCAAATGAGGAGAATACGGGGAGACTGGAACTACACGACATGAGAAGGGTCCGACTGATATGAGGGGTAAGTAGATGGCAGTATATTCTCAGTACTCAAAGTAGACTACCCAATACATAAGAAGAAGAAAGAAAGATATTTAGGTGGTTTGGACAAATGGAGAGGACGGACCAGGAGAGTTGGGTGAGGAGGTGGAGAAGAACAGAGGCACCGGAGAGATAGACCAAGGAATACATGGGTCAGGGTAGCGCGTCGAGCTTTGATTTAGAGGTATTATGAGAGAGCTGACGCAGAAAAGAGCAAGATGATGGAGTGTTACCAGTGAAACGTCTGATTTATGCTACAAGCAGATAAGCGTAAAACTGGAAATGAGGAGTTCCGAATACAGTCGTTTGGATGCATCAAAAATAAAATGAACAAGTACGTGCATGGGATGAAGTGTTTAGCCCTGCCACACCAGCGCCGCTCCACCGATAATTGTTTACGCTGCCTCACTGGTTCCAGCTTGTGTACGATATCGGGTTACGATTTTCAGGAATGTGGTTGGACGTATGATAAATAAAATATTCTCTAGAAATATTTACAGTACACAATGATTTTCTTTCACATCCATTTATAACAGCTTCCTACCTCTTTCTTTTCACCGAATGCCATGAGATGAGTATAAATGTGTATATATTTGTCCACAGCTAGTATTTTAATAATCATATATAATCAGTTTAGCTGCTCTTTCATGTGGAATGATTACGCTCGAATTTCACCTCGGCCAATATTTGCCGCTAGTAATTAGTAAGTGTTTATACCCAACATTATATGAAAAAGAAAATAGCTATCCGCGCCGTTAAGCATTAGCTCACTCAAATGTTGCTCGTAAAATGTAATACGTCCAATTATGCTGTCGAGATACAATTTTCATCGCCAGGATTGGAAATGAAGCTGCCTGGTTTGGTTCTCGGTAACCATTCGCTAAACAACAACAGCTGTGTGTAAAGTGGTTGTGAAAGAGAAACTTGGTATTGCTAGATAAAAATAGACATGTCCTGTTACTGTGTTACTGGGGCAAGGATAATAGTTGTTGTGTGTGTGTGTGTGTGTGTGTGTGTGTACTTAAGAAGGAAAAAACTTTGGGAGTTAGAAGCCAAGTGATAATCATCCCTCTCAGAATCAGGAACAGCAAAGTGGTCAAGTTGAAGAACTGTTATGCAGAACGCCTAGCGAAATGGCTCGAACATCAGCTCACCCATTCATTCAAGTCCTCAGATTTCAAAGCTGCATCTCCAACACAACAAACAGTCTCTACAGTCTCCTGCGTTGTTTGGGACTTTACCTTTATTATCTTATCAGTAATCAAATACAAGAACAAGGATTTTACAGCAGTGATGGGGAATGGTAAAGTTTTAATGGTTGCTCTAAAACACTAGAATACTCATACCTCCTAACCCGATCAGTTGCAAAGATGTTTGGTCAACCATCGGGTCTGGTGCTGTTGTTTTCAGTAGAAAAAAAAAGATAAGAGAATGAAAGAACAAAAAATCATGGCCTATAACTTGCAAAACTTTCTCCTTCGAAAGAAATGTCAGCATAAAAGTAAAAGCAATAATTGTTTATTCTGAAACAAAAATCGCAGAAACAGACAGTTGACTAGTTACGTAAACTAATGGCTGAAAATGTAAATAGCCTTTGACATGGGAGGGTTGGGCAGAAAAAAGGTGCTCCTCTCAAGGATTTCCTCTTCTACCCACACTATTCCAGTTGTTCATCAATTATCTGAGTTGTACATTATACCATAGCCACTCATTTGCTGATGACTGACTACCATCCACCTTTCCAAGCACTTTTCACATCGTCCATCTCAGCAGCCAGTGTGGCTTGACTTACCTCTCTTCTGATTTGTGTCTTATTTCTGCGTCATCTATAAGGAACTTAGTTACTTTTAATGCCTCAGAACCCAATTCCTTCCTCCTTCATCTCTTCACAATGATATACATGTCCATCTCAAACTCAGTCCCTAATCATATATACTATAATCGTGTGTGTGTGTGTGTGTGTGTGTGTGTGTGTGTGTGTGTGTGTGTGTGTGTGTGTGCAGCGAAGCCAAATTGGAAACATGATATAGTTATTAGTTGGATGGTTGGAAATGAATCTCAGATGGCCAGATTCAATTTCCTGCCTATTGAAAATTTGTAAAGGGGTGTATTGGCCCCAAATAATTGTCCGCATTCGTTATACAGTACGTGCAAAATACGGTGGGGGCATTTCCGTGGAGTTTCATGGACACTGTCCAGCACTTCCACCTGTTACAGTCAGCCTTGTCAGTCTCCAGCTCTCCGTGAATGCAAACCCTGAGTTGCTTGACTTATGTTTCGAGCCACTAGTGTGAGGGACAAGGGGCAGTCAGGGGAGTTTTAGTACGCTGCGGGGGCTGGGAGGTAGGGAGGATGACGGTGTTTGGTGCTTCGGGAAAATAAATAAAATAGTTGGATAGGAAAGACGAAAGATTATCCTGCACTAAAATAATACACCCAAGAAAACTTAAGAACAAATATACAAATATGCGGTGTAACGTAGTCACAATTTATTTTACCAGTTAACATCAGAATAGGTTAATCCAGTACAACATAAACCCTACCCACACACACACAGACACATACACATACACACACGCACGCACACACGCACACACACACATACACACACGAGAGAGAGAGAGAGAGAGAGAGAGAGAGAGAGAGAGAGAGAGATCTTTGCACTCGTGTTCAAGTAAAATAAAGACAGCATTTCTATGGCTCCCCTGCTAACTGGGTGTTGAAAAGTAAATACGGCGTCCATTCGGGAACGAGACTTCCAAACTCTTCCCCGCGATTCCCCACCGGAAGATGAGATGACTTTGCAGGGCTGTCGCTTGTCTCTGTTGATGGGTCACCGCGGCGAGACAGACCAAGTTTAATCAGCAACAAAATTAGTGGCAGTTGGTGGCGATCATTATTCACTCATTTAATGCAGTACTGCCTACTTCTTTATTTGTTGACACTACGCTAGATGAAAAGCGTAATGGTTTTCATGTAAATCAAGAAACCATTTATAACGTTGGGTGGTAACCATATAGACCAAATAATGGGGCGAAGTGGAGCCTACTAAATTGGTTCACTGCACTGGTCAGTTCTGCAGGGGTAACTGCCTGCCTACGGTTCTGGATCTGCTTGACCAGATCTACTGTTGCTACTTAGGCGTTTTCTCATTACAAAAAATGGAAACATAGGCAGCTGTGAACACGACAAGTTATTCTGCCACCGTATGTTTCAAAACAGTTTTTCAATATAAGTAGGTATTATAATTTTATCAGTATGCTGCTTACATTTTAGTATCGAACCTCAGCTATTCCTTAAGCAAGATCATTTGTTATTATTAGTTTCAGCCACCCTAATCTTTCCCCTTCATTCTACTTTGATATTTATCATTAAAGGCATGATTGTCAGATGACTGTGTTTGTGTACTCTTCTAGACAACTTCAGTTTAATTAATGTCCAGATAAATAAAATTTACAAAACACCTTCCTAGATGAATGACCGTTTACGAATCGGCTGTTGCTGGTCGCTGTCCCGGCCAGGTGGGGTGTCACTAACGGCATTATAATTCCGGTGGTAAATGAATGGTTTTAATATTTTTATGTATACGGTAAATCTTGATATGTTTGATCTGTTTTCCGTGTTAGTCAACGAGGAGAACTATGAATAATTTGCATTCTGCTTTTGTGTATGTATAACTCGTTTTAAACATTGCTGGACCAAGCATTGCGCACTGGAAGCTCATCTACCCTCGGCCGGCAATAATTTAGTCTTGTGAACCACCAGTGCACCAACAGTTTTTTTTTAAGGACAAAATCTTAAGAGTGAAAATAAGGCGTATTATGTGTTGCTTCTGCCTGCTTGTTCATTATTCTGCATGGGAATGTTTACTTATGACCTGACAACACCTGACGAATCGAGGTGTTGGCCGTCTACAGGTCACCTCATCATGCCAGCAGTGTACAGAAGCCGGAATGGTTTGAAGTAGACCCACCTGATAACACCTAAACACGCATTCCGAATTTCCGACTCCACGTCACCTTGTCACACTACCACCACCGTGTAGATGGCAGCACACTAATCCTGTTATATTATGACCACAAACTAGTAAAGCAATTGTAAAACAAAAAAATACCGTTGTGTTGAAAACAATGGTCAAGAATCATATCAGTTCTGCGCGCATGAAAAATAAAAGGTCTGATTACTCTCTCTCTCTCTCTCTCTCTCTCTCTCTCTCTCTCTCTCTCTCTCTCTCTC